>VCJN01002460.1:0-13352 GCA_006384855.1 Tetraselmis striata
GCTGGACGTGCTGCGAGCTCAGCACGTTCAGCCTGCTTCTGAGCATCTGGGTTCCGCGATTTTTGGGGACCTCATGAGGGACTGCGAGCGTCGCGTCTTCGAGGCGACTGTGGCCAGCAGCGCCAAAGCAACCGCTATTGCTCGGGTGGCGGCAGAAGCTGCAGGTCGCGGGCGTGGACGAGGACGTGCATGGCGGTGGACGCGGGCGTGGCCGCGAAGGTGAGCACGAGTTACGGTGTGGGGCGCCTTTCGTCGGAGCTGCTGGAGCTTTGCGAGGCCACCTTTCGGTGACCGCCGCAAAACACACCCTTGCAGCTCAACGGCGGGATGAGCGCATGTGTCAGGACCTGACCCCCCCACCTTACAGACTTCGTTTAGACCCTCCTCGGTGCGGCGTTTCTTACAGCTACAGCCGAGTGCGGCTCGACCATCCGCACACCTGCACATGGCGGCTCAACCAACCGCCTCCCGTACCATTCCATCACTGCGTCCGTCGGTTGTTACACTGCGTGTCACAACTGGTTCGCAACGACCAAGCTCCGCGCGTGTACGTTACGAGCGTGACAGGCGCTACGAGCGCGAAGGGCGCTCGGGGCGGCCCTCCTACCTGAACCTAGCACCGCAAACCCGTACTGATGCTACTGCAAACCCGTCCAGCAACTACCGGCCAACCGCCGGGAATCTAACCGCTGCTGCCGCGTACTTTGCAAACAGTAGTCGCACATCTGGAACTCTGTCGGTAAAACGACGCACTTACGTAATTGACGAGCCCGAAGCTGTCGCTCCCTAGGCTGCTTCACTGCGATCTCGACTGCAGGATGCTTTCGGCTCAGACGGTGCTAGGACAACGGACACTCGACCTGCTCTCCAGCTCCCTCACCGCTCAGACAATCAAGAGCTACGCCGGCAAACTCTCTCAGTTCGCGGAGTTCTGCCACGACTCCGAGAACACCAGCCCGCTAGAGGCGACCACTGCTACTGTCGTCCGGTACGTTTCATGAATTGGTGAGCGAGGACACATTGGGGCTAAGTCACTGCAACCCTACCTGTCTGCAATCAACACGTTCTTCGAGTAGCTGCACAACCTCGACCCAATCGCCAAGGACAGCCTACACCTCACTTCGGCAAGGCGTGGGCTCATGCTGCGGCTGCGGCGTCTTGAAACCGCCCCTTTGCGAGTACCGCTGCCTGCTGATGTAGCTTACCGCTTCGTCACCGAGCTGATTGCGCCTGCTCCCACCCCAAAGTACCAACACGACTTCCGAGCCCTCGCGGCCTCGGTTGTCAACTTCATGTTCTTTGCCAGAGGACTTACTGGAGTCTCCTGCCGAGTGCGGGATGTGCATGTCGACGATTGCAACATTACCATGCAGGTGTACCGCGAGAAAGGCCGCGCTGGCCGACGGGGACGTGACGACCTACGCGTACTTCTCCTTCCGGTGTCAGAGCACCCCCGAATTGCACGTCTCATGCACCACTTCATCGACACAATACAGTCTCTCCCCTAATTACTGCTGCCTTGGCTGAAACTAACTTATGGGCGGTCACCCCGAGCGAGCAGTCAAAACCTTGGACTGCCGCTACAATGTCGGTATGGATGTCTACATCCGTCCGTCTTGTCGGTGCTGCCCCTCCCGCCGGCACTTCCTGGACCTCACACAGCCTTCGCAAGGGAGCAGCGTCTGCGGCCAACGCCATTGGAGTACCACTGTCCCACATTCGCCATCAAGGCGGTTGGGCCACTAACTCCGACGTCGTTCTAGACTACATCGACCCCAACGTTCTTCCTTCACCGGGCGCATGGTTCTTCTTTGGCCACATCGCCCCCCTCCGCCACTTCCAAGTCCAACAGGACTCCGCAGCGGTGGCCTTCCCGGTGCCTCCTTCATGACCTGTCGCTACCCATTCTCCGTCAATCCACCGCTCTCTCCGTTCGCTCATGACTGGCAAAACCATACTCACCTTTGAAATGTTTTAAACTAGTTTATGGGGTTTTAAAGTTGAGTCTGGTTTTGCCAAAAAGGTCGCGCAGGCTGTTTTACACGGTCAAGAGCCGAAATTTGCAGGATGGTTTAGCGAAAGCGTGGAGGGAAAACGGAGTCAGGGGGGCGCTGCGTGGAACGCGGCGAAAACTGGAAGATGGCAGGCTCAGCTGTTCTGGCTGCTTTTATGTCTACTCGTGCTGCACCCAACAAGGGCGCAACAACAGTTACTAGTTCCCGTACCACTAAGCAGCACTTGTAGCTAAAAAGCGGTTAGGTCAAGGATGGAAACCCCATAAACTAGTTTAGATCATTTCAAAGTTGAGTCTGGTTTTGCCAGTCTTGAGCGAACGTAGAGAGCGGTGGATTGACGGAGAAGGGGTAGCGCCAAGTCATGAAGGAGGCACTGGGAAGGCCACCGCTGCGGAGTCCTGTTGGACTTGGAAGTGGCGGAGGGGGGCGATGTGTCCAAAGAAGAACCACGCGCCAGGAGAAGGAAGAACGTTGGGGTCGATGTAGTCTAGAACGACGTCGGAGTTAGTGGCCCAACCGCCTTGATGGCGAATGTGGGACAGTGGTACTCCAATGGCGTTGGCCGCAGACGCTGCTCCCTTGCGAAGGCTGTGTGAGGTCCAGGAAGTGCCGGCGGGAGGGGCAGCACCGACAAGACGGACGGATGTAGACAGCCATACCGACATTGTAGCGGCAGTCCAAGGTTTTGACTGCTCGCTCGGGGTGACCGCCCAGAAGTTAGTTTCAGCCAAGGCAGCAGTAATTAGGGGAGAGACTGTATTGTGTCGATGAAGTGGTGCATGAGACGTGCAATTCGGGGGTGCTCTGACACCGGAAGGAGAAGTACGCACGCGTAGGTCGTCACGTCCCCGTCGGCCAGCGCAGCCTTTCTCGCGGTACACCTGCATGGTAATGTTGCAATCGTCGACATGCACATCCCGCACTCGGCAGGAGACTCCAGTAAGTCCTCTGGCAAAGAACATGAAGTTGACAACCGAGGCCGCGAGGGCTCGGAAGTCGTGTTGGTACTTTGGGGTGGGAGCAGGCGCAATCAGCTCGGTGACGAAGCGGTAAGCTACATCAGCAGGCAGCGGTACTCGCAAAGGGGCGGTTTCAAGACGCCGCAGCCGCAGCATGAGCCCACGCCTTGCCGAAGTTTGTGGCCCAACCGCCTTGGTAGCGGATGTGGGACAGTGGCGCTCCGATGGCGTTTGCTGCAGAGGCTGCGCCCTTGCGTAGACTGTGTGAAGTCCAGGAAGTGCCAGCAGGAGGGGCAGCGTTGACTAGGTTGACTGCTGTAGACAACCAGTCCGACATCGTAGCCGCAGTCCAAGGTTTTGACTGCTCAACCACATTGACAGCCCAGAAGTTGGAGGCAGCCAAGCCAACAGTAACCAGGGGGACAGACTGGATGTTGTCGATGAAGTAGCGCAAGAGACGTGCCACTCGAGGGTGCTCGGACATTGGTAGGAGAAGTACGCGCAGGTCGTCGGGTCCCCGCCGGCCAGCGCGACCCTTCTCGCGGTAGATCTGCAAGGTGATGTTGTAGGTGTCGACATGCACATCTTGCACTCGACAGGAGACGCCAGTAAGGCCCCTGGCAAAGAACAGGAAGTTGACAACCGAGGCCAAGAGGGCTCGGTAGTCGAGGTGGGACTCTGGGTAAGGAGCAGACACAATTAGCTCGGCCTTTGAGACGAAGCGGTAAGCTACATCCGCAGGCAGAGGGACACGTAAAGGGGCAGCGTCCAGTCGGCGCTGACGCAACATTAACCCACGTCGCGCCGAAGTGAGGTGTAGGCTGTCCTTGGCGATCGGGACGAGGTTGTGCAGCTCGAAGAAGGTGTTGATGGCAGACAGGTAGGGCTGCAACGACTTAGCTGCGATGTGCCCTCGCTCCCCGATCCAAGCAACGTACCGAACAACAGTAGCAGTAGTCGCCTCCAGCGGGCTGATGTTCTCGGAGTCGTGGCAGAACTCAGCGAACTGAGACAACCTGCCGGCGTAGCTCTTGAGGGTCTGAGCGCTGAGGGAGCTGGAGAGCAGGTCGAGCGTCCGCTGGCCTAGCTCGTCTGAGCCGAACGCGTCCTGCAGCCGAGATCGCAGTGACGCAGCCCATGGAGCGATAGCTGCGGGCTCGTCAATTACGTAAGTCCGTCGTTTTACTGACAGAGTTCCACCGGCACGGCTACTGTTCGCAAAGTACTCGGCAGCAACGGTTAGGTTCCCGGCGGTTGGCCGGTAGTTGCTGGACGGGTTTGCAGTAGCTCCAGTACGGGATTGCGGGGCTAGGTTCAGGTAAGAGGGCCGCCCCGCGCGCCCTTCGCGCTCGTAGCGCCTGTCACGTGCGTAACGTACACGCGCGAAACTTGGTCGTTGCGAACCGGTTGTAACACGTAGTGTAACAACCGACGAACGCAGAGATGGGGTTGTAAGAAAGGCGGATGGTTGAGCCGCCATGTGCAGGCGTGCGGATGGTTGAGCCGCACTCGGTTGTAGCTGTAAGAAGCGCCGCACCGAGGAAGGTCTAAATGTAGTCTGTAAGGTGGGGGGGTCAGGTCCTGATACATGGCGCTCATTCCGCCGTTGAGCTGCAAGGGTGCGTCTTGCGGCGGTCACCGAAAGGTGGCCTCGCAAGGCTTCTGCAGCTCCGACGAAAGGCGCCCCACACCGTAACTCGTGCTCACCTTCGCGGCCACGTCCACGTCCACCGCCACGTCCTCGCCCACGCCCGCGTCCTGCAGCTGCAGCCGCTACTCGAGAAGTAGCGGTCGCCTTGGCGCTGCTGGCAACGGTCGCCTCGAAGACACGACGCTCGTAGTCCCTCATGAGGTCCCCAAAAATCGCAGAACCCAGATGCTCCGAAGCAGGCTGAAAATGCTGAGCTCGCAGGACGTCCAGAACACCTTGGTCACCGTGCACACGCTTGATCTCATTCAGCCTCCGCAGGAAGGCTAGACGAAAACGAAACGCCTTGTCGATGGCCTCGGCGTGATTCCGAGCTCTCGCGAGGTAGGGGGTGAAGTCCTGGTTAGTGGCGGGGACGTAAGGTAGCAGCTCGTCGAGCGCCACGAAAAGGGCGGCCATGTGGGCCCCGAAACACGACATCCACAAGTACTCCTCCTGGGCCGGCAGACGCCGGTCATCCTGCTTGAGGTACTCGTTCGTTAGGTCGGTGCTCAAAGGGAAAAGTCCAGGCACTCGGCTGACCGGTCGAACGGCCTCGTAACCAGACTCTGCTCTCTGCAGTAGCTCTGGCACCGCGAGGTAATCATCCTCGGCACTCACGGATTTTGCTCCGACACGGCCGCTCTGGGCTAGCTCTAGCAAGTCGGGGCGCTCTGCGGCTCCCCCGCTGCCTGTCGGCTGTCCCGCGAAGCGCTGCCCTGAGCCGGAGCCATGTGCCCCTTCTCCATCAACAACGCGATCACGAGCCGTCAATTGCGCCACAGCTGTAGCCAGCTCTCGTAGTAATGAAGACTGAGCCCTCATATCTGCGTTCAGCGACTCCAACGTCGGCTCAGCGACGGGTTCTTCTCCATCTGGCATGGTAACGCACGGGCGTACGGACGAGAATATCACACTCGGGTGGCGAGCCGGGTGTGGTCTTGAACAACCTGGGGTGACCTTGCTCGCAACGGGTTACGAGACAGTTTTTACATCGCTGCGTGGAACGCAGCGAAAACTGGAAGATGGCAGGCTCAGCTGTTCTGGCTGCTTTTATGTCTACTCGTGCTGCACCCAACAAGGGCGCAACAACAGTTACTAGTTCCCGTACCACTGAGCAGCACTTGTAGCTAAAAAGCGGTTAGGTCAAGGATGGAAACCCCATAAACTAGTTTAGATCATTTCCTCCCTTGACCTACCCGCTTTTCAGCTACATGTGCTGCTCAGTGGTACGGGAACTAGGCACCTGTCGTTGCGCCCTTTTTGGGTGCAGCACGAGTAGACATAAAAGCAGCCATAACAGCTGAGCCTGCCATCTTCCAGTTTTCGCTGCGTTCCACGCAGCCCCCTCCCCCTGACTCCGTTTTCCCTCCACGCTTTCGCTAAACCATCTTGCCAATTTCGGCTCTTGACCGTGTAAAACAGCCTGCGCGACCTTTTTGGCAAAGCCAGACTCAACTTTGAAACACGAGAAACACGATGCATAAAAAATAGCGACTAAACCCGATCGATTACTGCGTCTTCTCATGTTACTGCTTCCACCTCGCAGTCGCTGTAGAGGACCTTTCCGATTGTCCTTTTTGTTTTGGGTGATTTCGGGGACCCGCACTCGTCGAAACGGGGTCCGCTTACCCGCGTTTAACGACTACCATGCGCGAGTAGTCGCATGTATATATCGCGTCTAACGTTAGGCGTCACAGTACTTTAAACTTGGCGGGAAGGATGATTACGGCAGCGGAGCCCTGCATCAAAGTACTATAGCGAGTAGCAGGTACTCGGTAGTCACGAGTGCACAAAGTACGACACGAGTACACGAGTCACTGTACTTTACGGGAATCGCCGCCCTTCATATCTGCTATAGGCGCGCGCCTCCTCACGAGTACGCGCGGAAGATACCCGCGTGATGACGAGTGATGATGACGAGCAGGCGGGGCAGTACGGTACTAGTCGATACACAACAAAGGCTGCAAAAATGTATTACACGGTAGTCACGGTTGGTTTTGTGATTTGATAAAGGTGAGGTGCCAGGCTGGATCAGCGGCCAATGAGCGTCGAGCTTCGGGATGTGGCTAAGCGGACAATAGGCGCGCCTAATCCTAGCTGTCAAATTTAACGTCAAGGCACCGGACATTTTCGGATTTATGGCGGAGGGGTCGGCAACTGCATAAAGTATTAGGGAAAACCAAGAAATGTGATTACAATGGGTCTATCTACTACCGCCCACCCCTGCCCCCTGGCCTGCGGCCGGGTGGCTCCGCTGCCGCCGGCCTCTTCCTGGCGCCGGCATGTGGTGTTATGCCCGCTGTCGGCTCGGGTGCTGACTGCCCCTTGTTGCCCGCAGACACGTCCGCGGGTATGCTGTTCATGGCAGCTGCTGCCATCTGCTGCGCCCCGCAGCTAAGGAGCTTGTTTGACGGGGCTGGCATGATGCCGCCGCGCGCCCCCGTTGCGCTTGCTTCTTCTGGCGTCCATCCTGCATCCTCGCAGTAGCGTCCTGAAGCGCCGGGGAACATGAGTTCGTCGAGCGAGCGGGGGAGGGGGGCTGTAGCCGGTAGACAGGTCTTGCACCGGAGCGCCGTTCTGGTCGATTCCGGACCTGCGGTAGTGATGAGAGGAAAAACACTAAGTCGCCGACACTCGGGCAGCGACAACATCAACAGCTACACGATGAGCACGTAAACCGGCCGGCAAGCGCACCTTTGCACTGGGGATGCAATGAACCCTTGCGGCATGCGTCGGCTTCATCGATTTAAGCAAGGCAGCTTGCTCCTTTTCCACGGTCAATTAGATAATGGGCAGACGGACCGTTCAGCTTGACCAGTCAAAAACGCTCGACGAGTCATCGGCGCTGACTGTCGTGAGGTAGTAGCGCAGGGGCGGGCTGCGCGGCACAGGCCGGGGCTCGCGTGCTCCTCTCGGCAGCATGATATCTGCCCACGAGGCGTCATCCGTCCCGGCAGCGGCATGGAAGGTGCTTACGGAGGCCATGGTGGCACGGGGGCGAGCAGGGCGATATGCTCTTCATGCGAAGCGGTCAGCATAAATAGGCGAAGCGGCGAGCGATGAGGAAGTGCCGAAGAGTGAAAGTGCGCGCGCCGCTGGTGGCTAGTCACGTACTTTATATCATTACAACAGTCTTGAGCAGTAATGGTACCTCGGTACCCGGGGCGTCACAATAACATTATCAATGACACTACGATGCATCTGCTGTTGTAATGCACAACGCGTTTCACATTAATCTTATTGCTGAACAGATTACATGCATATCAACATACATAGTCCCGTGCATCATCCCCGACCGCCTAGCGGACGCCCAAGAAGGGGAAACCGAAGGTCCCAGTGCCGCCCAAGCACCCACCCTGCTCCCCACGACCATGATAAACCCTCACCTCCGCCCTAAATACTGCAAGCCAGACGCAGTACGCATCGTCGGATTTGACTGGGACCCGGCCACCGAAACCATATCTTCCAGCACCGATCCCAGAGCAGTCCAAAAAATACAGGTAATCGTATTCAAATATTGTTGTTATACTCCATTTCCCTTAGCCATAATGTTCTGCTATACTAGCAGGTATAACTCCCCGCAAAGGTAGTACGACTACGCATCCGCGGAGTCGCTGTATATATTAGTATTGCGGGTATAAATACTAGTAGTATAAGGCCGAAGACTGTTCTGGAATTCTCTAGAGTTCTCTGACTCAAGCCTTACGTGGCTAACACAGCACGGGTATCCCATGACACCCGGCTAACATAGCACAGGTATGACTATGACCTCGGCGGGTATAAATACCGCCCCGGACAAGTCTACTAGGTAGAATTCAGAGACAGAACTATAACCCAGGAACCCCTGTAACCAGAAGAGATTGGCCATACTTTCTAAATCCTTCCGCTGCATCCTAAAGGGCCTAAAGAACAGGCTTAAGCTAGAACCTAACACTTGGTTTCGGAGCTTAAACAGCGGTAAGCGACGTAAAGATGGCTACACCAGGAGAGACACCACCTGAGGACAGCGGAAGCTTTCCGGTAGCGGCCACTGCCGGTGAAGCACAGCCGATTCCGCTCGAAGGAGGTCAAGAGGGCACGCAACCGACCCTCGCAACCATGATGAGCATGCTTCAACAACTAGCCGACCGAGTCGAGACTATGTCGACGGAGCAAGCGAAGATGCAAGAAGTAGCGCAAGCTACGACGGCGGCAACGGCGGAGATTCGCCGCTTGGACGAGTACGTGCGACAAGGCTTTAGTCATTTCGACGACCGAGTGAACCGGAGCCGAGTTGTAGAGCAGCAGATGCGAGACCAACTTCGTTCTGCCCGGACCAGCGACATGCCTGGGCTCATGCCGAGCGATGTGAAACCAGCGAAGATCGAGAAGCTATCGACTACGAATATCGACGAGCTACGGAACTGGTTTCGTCATGCACGGGGTTACCTGAAATATCACAATGTAAACCCGGAGGAACCTCGTAGCGTGTACTGGGCATCTGGCTATTTTCACGGACCCGTATCCAAGTGGTGGTACGCGCAAGTGGCGAGTACGCACGACGAAATTGGCGGCGGTTTTACCGGTATTACGCACATGGAGGCGGCACTAATCACCGAATTCTGTGGACGTACACCGGCGAAGCAAGCTCGTATCAATCTGGATCGCGCGACACAGCGGACTACAGTACAGAAGTACGCGAATTATTTCCGCGAGCAACTACTGGAGTTACCCCATCGTCACGAGGAAGATAATGTACATGACATCCAGCGCGGACTGAAACCCCATATTCGAAAGGAAGTTGCCCTGAAAACCCCTAAGACCCTGGCAGAAGCCGTACAGGCAGCTCTGGCTGTTGAAGCTGCGGAGCGGGAGACAGATGTGCACCGCGAGATCCGTCGCGAGCGCCTAAACATCATGGACGACGATGGCGACGACGACGAGCAGTACTACAGCAGTGCTGAGGGTGAAGCTACAGAACAAGAAGACGACCTGTTGATGGCGCGGCGATTGACCGAGGAGGAGTTTGAGAGATTTAAGAAGGAAGGTCGCTGCTTTATCTGCAGGGCGAAAGGTCATGTTGCGTCCGCGTGCCCGAGCAAGAAGAAGAAGATTTCTGAATATCGACCCAGAAAGACCCGGCCGGGAAACTAAGACGTGAGTCGGCCGCGCGCGGCGCGCGACAGGGTGAAGGACTGTCCCCTAAAACGGCTCGCGAGACTACAGAAGTACAGCCCTCGTATCCTCGAACGACACTGAGGCCTGATTTCCTCCACAAGGATTTCAGCGACTGGATGGTACATCGCGAATTATTTCACGAGTACACGAAGAAATACGGACCCTGCGACCTGGACGGAGCTTGCGATAATGACGGCCTGAATTCTCAAGTTTCTGGTAGTTTTTGCTGTCCGACGCGCCCATTTCAGGAACAGGATCTCGGAGATTATCGGCGTATTTGGCTAAATGCCCCGTATGACCGAATTGAAGAATTTTTGGGCCACTACCTTCGACAGAAGTTATTGCATCCGCATCTACGAGCAATTATTGTGGTCCCAAAATGGTCGCGTAAGCCGTGGTTTCGACTACTTAGAAATTTTCGTCTGGTGGATGAGTTGCCAGCGGAGACTTCTGTGTTTACGTGTCCAACGAACGATGGCATAGAAGGTGCGAGACAAGATGTTGGCCCCACTCGATGGGCGACACAGATCTACGCTGACGATGGCGCCGGCGTACGGTTTCTACCGCAGCACCTGAGAACCCCACCGAAGCCTGAGTGGACGCACTCGAAGGTTCTAGTAACCGATGGAAGACGAGTGCTTATGACTGTAGAAGACAGCGGACTGATTTGGTTTCCAGAAGGCAAGCGCGGCGACACGGACGCGACGCCGGAGACAACAGCAGTACGACGATTACTCGAGCAAACTGGGTACCGGGTACAGGAGAGCAATCTACGGTACCTCGGCACTCAGCGGACGGGAGACAACCGGTGTCCTGTATACCTGTATCGCGCTCGTCGTAATACTGTACCTGCGAAGACCCCTTTTAACCGTGCACTATGGACAACCTGGAAGAAATTATTGGAGGCACGAAGTACGGGTTATCTGGAGACGGAGACAGTACGCTACCCACTACGGTACGAAAGCTTCGGCGAACAAATTGATGAATATGTCAACCGTAACGTCCGACTACCTGGCGAAGACTCCACATCGCGTTTGTGCAACGTATCTTCACCGAGTGGTACCCGACTACTGACTATTACTGGCGAATTGCGAGGACGACACTGTAAAATACTGGTGGACTCTGGTGCAACCGAAAATTTTGCGAGTACTGAATGGGTACAATTGCATCAGTGCCCTACAGTATCCGGAGGAAAACACCGTATAAAACTGGCGAATGGCAGTATGAGTACCAGTACCAAACGGCTGAGGAGCGAAGTACTTACCGTAGGAGCTTTCGACTATAAATTGGACGCTATAGTTACAGACCTGGAGAAATTCGACATTATTCTCGGACAACCTTGGCTGGAAACAGTTAATCCTGACATTGACTGGACTGCTAAAATTATCAAACACCGGAAGACTGGACAACACATTGCTACAGCGGAACAGTATACAGTACCTACGACGGTTTACCATCTGGACGCGGCTAAGATGGCGAAGGAGCTGAGGAAGAGTCGCGGCGAGGAACTGTTTGCTGTTGCGGTACGCGAGGTGTTCGATGCGGTAGCTGAGCTGCGCACGGACCAATCGACCGAGTGGACCGAGGAGCTCAAAGAGTCCCTTATGGAGTTTGCAGACATCATCGCGGAGCCTACTGACCTGCCACCAGAGCGTGAGTTCGACTTTGAGATCAACCTGGAGAGTGATGAACCCCCCAAAGAACGAACGTACCGTATGTCACCAGCGGAGTTGCAGGAGGTACGGTCACAACTGGAGGAATTGTTGGCAAAAGGGTGGATTCGTCCGTCCAAGTCAAACTACGGCGCCCCAATTTTATTTGTGCGTAAGAAAGACGGCACTCTGCGTATGTGTGTGGACTACCGTAAATTGAATGACCTTACGAAGAAAGACCGGACCCCGCTTCCTCGTATTGACGAATTATTGGACTCATTGCATGGTGCGACTATTTTCAGTACTCTGGACCTGTATAAAGGCTACCATCAAGTACGAATTAAACCGGAAGACATCCACAAAACAGCGTTCCGGACACACTATGGACTCTACGAGTACTGTGTGTTACCTTTCGGCTTGACAAACGCCCCAGCTGGATTCCAGACCATGATGAACCGTGTTTTGAGCCCATATCTCGGCAAATTCTGCGTGGTATACCTGGACGACGTGCTGATCTACAGCAAGACAGCTGAAGAGCATCTCAAGCACATCAGATTGGTGCTACGGGAGTTGCAACGACACCACTTGCATATCAAGCTGTCGAAGTGTTCGTTCGGCCGTACTAGCGTGGAGTTTTTGGGCCATATCGTCGAGGCAGGACAGATCAAGATGGACCCCCGGAAGGTGGAAGCAGTTCAACAGTGGCCCGTGCCGAAGACAGTAAAGGACGTACGAGGTTTTCTCGGCCTTGCTGGCTATTACCGCAAGTTCATCCATAACTTCGCGGCTATTGCGGCGCCACTACATGACCTGACGAAGAATCAACCGGAGTTTGTGTGGACGCCTCGTGCTGATGCAGCGTTTCGTGCATTAAAGGACGCAATGGTACGAGCACCTGTACTGAGTATACCGGACACATCTGCGGACGCCCGTTACACATTGTATACAGATGCTTCTGGATTTGCAGTGGGAGCTGTGCTGCTGCAAGATCAAGGCTCAGGACTTCGACCTGTCGCGTACCATGCACGCAAGATGAACAAACACGAAGTTCACTACCCGGTACATGAGCAAGAGTTGTTAGCGGTTCGTGATGCACTCATCAAGTTCCGATGCTACCTTGATGGAGCGGCGGGCTTTACGGTCATCACCGACCATGACACACTACAGCACTTCTTTCGCCAACGCGATTTGTCGACGCGGCAAGTACGATGGCTGCAAGTGTTTGCGCCTTACCAACGACATATGGACATCGTCTACAAGCGAGGAGCTGCCAATCATGCGGACGCCCTCTCTCGGCGACCCGACTTGAAGGATGCGCTACAGAAGCTAGATCTGCTGAACAACTGGTCAGAAGACGAGGCTGACTGCGAAATAAATTCAGTTTTATTTGCTATGGAGTCGCGACTACAGGCGGACAACAAGTTTTACGACGAAATCAAGACCGCATATGACTCCGACGAGTACCTGAAATCGCGGAAAGCTTTACCATCCTGGCTAGTACGTCACAGTAATGGTCTACTGTACGCCTACGGCTCACGACTTTACGTACCAAATGTGGCGGACCTGCGACAACGAGCACTGTACGAACTACATGACGCGCCTACTGCTGGACACCCAGGAGGACGACGACTACTGGCGCGTACTGTGGAACTGTACTGGTGGCCCCGTATGAAACAGACTGTCACTAACTACGTGCGACGCTGCCCTACCTGTCAACGTACTAAGGCGGCCCGGCATAAGCCATACGGCTTACTTCAGCCCCATGACGTACCATCACGACCATTTGAGGTAATATCCCTGGATTTAATCACAGATCTGCCGGAGTGCCAGGGGTATGACTCAGTAGTGATTTTCGTATGTCTACTGTCAAAGCGAGTAA
>VCJN01002461.1:0-42433 GCA_006384855.1 Tetraselmis striata
CGCGAGTTGGCGGCCGGTTATTCGGGCGGCAGGGCCGGGCCGTGCCGGGCCGGTGATCCCTGCTGCTGGCGGCCTCGCCGCGCGAATCGGGATCCAGCAGTGCTGCAGCAGTGGCATGGCCGGTTATCAGCCTGTCGTAGAAGGTTCCATGCCGCGGCACCCAAATTACAGCCCTTGGTCGGCAGTGCCAGGGTCGCGCGAGCGCCTGCAGGCAGTGGGAGGCGTGCTGCTCTAGCGCTGTATTCGTCCCTGCGTAGATGAACTGCTCCCCGTGCCGAGCGCGGGTATCCGCGATACGTACCCGGTAGCGACTACCCGCCCCGGTACTCGTATCCTGCTGCCGTGTTTGTTGCACTACTTTCGCCGCGCCCACGTGCCGTACCCGTACTCATCGTACTATCGTATAGCAGTCTAGTGCATCAAAGTACCCCCGCGGCTGCGGCCTATCCGCCGCGTCCGTGAAAAGATTCCAGATAAGCGCGCGACGCTGTTCGCGGTCGAGGCGGGGGTGGCGGGAAACAAACCACCCGAGCGTGAGCGCGGGCCCAGAAGCACGCTGGCTCAAGGGCGGTTGCGCGTTGGAGGGCCGCAACTCAAGCGCGTGCGAAGCAGCCGCTTGTAACATCTGCAAGTAAGTCCGGGGCCGCCAGGTTTGCGCCTGATCTCCTTCGCCGTCGTACGCGCTCGCCCATCGCCCGCGTGAGATAGCATCATCAGCGTGTGAATGCGTACTCCCTAATAACCGCGTATTTCCGCCGAGAAGCCCCCCCCCCCCCCCCCCCCCCCCCCCCACTTCGCCCCTGTGCCGCAGTGGGCACGAGTGGTGGAGCTGGTGGGTGCTGTTCCGAGTGTGTTGCCCGCGTTGTGCCGATGCGGGAGTGGAAGTGTTATGTGGGGAGTGTGAAATATGGGGAACGGGGGGTGTCGGGGTGAAGGGGGTGGTGGTTGGCCGGGGGGGGGGGGGGGGGGGGGGGACGCGGCTGGCTATTTCTCTGTGGTACGGACGGTGCTGCGCTTGAGAATCCCCATCCCCCATGCGTTTGGTGTCGCTCGAAGCGTCGTGTCTGAAGCCAGGCTGTTAGGGGCAATGGTACTACGGTTTGGCAGTTCCTGCTGAAGTTCTAGCCCCGTCAGCCGCTGCTGTGGGTATGGCGCAGGTGGGGGTGAAGGGGGGCGGGGCATACCCAGGGGGCTGCGACTGATGATGTGCTTTCGACCTGCTCACCAGGGTGGTCCTGTCAATGCACTGCTCGGAGACTGCCTGACTGTCACCAACAGCGCAGGGGCTGGCCCGCCAGGGTACACTCCCCCTTCTCTCATCTTGGGCTCCTTTCTTTCTCAATGTAACCCTCTCTGGCACATGAATATGCGGGCTGCCGTGACATCCAGCGCTGCCTCGGTAATATGTAGGATGGCGGGCATGTATAACATGGACATGGGCGGCTATGGCGGCGGCATGCCTCCCATGGGCGGGTACCGGATGCCGTACCAGCAGGCCTCAGGTGCCCCCCCCCCCCCCCCCCCCCGCCCCCCCCCCCCCCCCCAGCGCACGGGTGGCGGCACAGGGAAGCGGCATCACCGCTACGGCATAGCCATACCAATCACCCGCAGCTGGCTGGCTCACCTCTCCCATGCCTCTGTGCCCGCCCCAGATAATTACTACGGCCACGGATACGACAACGATTACTTCGCGGTAAGTCCAGCCATGAAGACCCCACCTCCCCCCCTTCACGTGCCACCAGAAATGTGCAATTGCGAAGCAGCACCGCGAACATGGGCTTGACATCCTGCTGGTATCTAATGCTGGGCTGCTGTGTATTTCAGGGCGGTGGCTACTTCTACCAGCAGGACCAGCAGGGACAAGGGCAGGGGCAGGGCGAGGGGCAGGTGATGATTCCTAGCGGCATTATGCCTGGCAATGACATGGCAGCTGCCAGCCCCTCCATAGAGGACACGCAGCCCGCCCCGATGCCGCAGATGCAGCGGCGGGCCGACGCAGCAAAGCCGGTCGCCAACTGGCCGAGCTTCATGCAGGTGAAAGGCTGCCCTGGCATGTGAATGAGGCCGGCTGCCGGCTGTGGCTACGGCGCTGACCTGCCTTCTTGCTGCGCGCCAGACCAACGTGAGGCTGCGGGGGGAGGTGAAGACGCGCAGCCGCAGTCAGCAGGTGCCCTTGACTGCACCGGCAGAATATGCGCAGGAGGTAGTGCGCGAGGCGGAGGAGGCCGCGCCCTCTGTCTCGTACAATGAGGGCGCCGAGTTCTGGCGATCGGCGCCTGTGGCGGAGGCCCGGCCAGATGCAGAGGTGGAGCTGGCGGTGGCGCCGGGTGGCCGCGGTCGTGGGGGGCGTGGTGGCCGCGGCGGTATGAGCCGCATGGAGCAGCTGAGGGCAAAGAACAGCGCAGTGTGGCGCCCCGCAGTCAGCATGGGCAGAGACGGCGAGGGTGAGAGCCCTTAAAATATACCCCCCCTCCCCCCCCCCCCCCCCCCCCCAGCACATACCCACCAGCCATTATCAAACCACAACCACACACGCCTACATACTCACCGGAACAATAACATCGCAAGTACTGCCGGTACTGCCGATGTTAAAGACCGGTGCCAACTGTGTCCCGTAGCGACACAATACCAAACCGGAAACAGGTAATAAGTGAGGACTCGCTTCACGAAGGATGACTCAGTAATTGCAACAGTAGCCAGTACCAGTAAGGGCGCCAATATGCAAAACGACCACCCCCGGGGGAAGAGAAAGAGGGACAGAGGGAGGGGGAGGGGGACCGCCCGAAGGAAATGCAGGCACTAGTACTGACGGCGCTAGTCAACGAAGCAAACAATCTAGCAAAGGGGGCGCATCACCATTCCACTTGGACCTATAGCTCAGCCCTGGGGATTCTCTTGAGAATCTCTGAATGACAACAGACAGCAACAGTTCAGGGTAGGGTGACCGATTTGCGCGTGCACAGGTATGGGTGTCCTGATGGCGGGTTTCCTCCTGCCTGCTTGCGGCACGCAGGTCGGAAGCCAGCGCTGCAGGCGGTGTGGCGCCCGCCCGGCGCAGGTGATCCCTGTGCCGCTCCCCTCCCTCCCCACGGTGGTCATATGCAACTACGTGCTATCCATGGATGCGCACACCGGAGGCCAGGCCATTCTCGAGCGAGTGCCGTGCTGTGCATTTCATGTGCTCACTCGCTGCGTTGGCATTGAGTGTGACCTGTGCTTTCCGCCCTGCAGACTACCTGGGCGAGATAGGCGCAGGCCCCAGGCCCAAGCAGCGGCGCGCATCCCCCGAGCTCCCCACCGAGCCACGCACAGAGCCTCCTCCCAAGCCCGCTCAGCCGCCTGAGCCAGCGGCGCAGCCGCAGCTGAGGCAGCGCAGGACAACCGGCAGTAGCGGCTTTGCGGAGGAGGAAGATCTGCAGCAGCAGCTCCTGATGTCGGCAAGTGCCCCGGACCTGGAAGATGTGGAGTCGCTGTCCAGCCTGGACTCGGACGGGGAGGATGTCCTGGGGGGCGGCGGCGGCGGAGGCGGTGCCGCCATCCAGCGCAGCCTGGAGGATGGCCCTGCTGCCAAGTCGACAGTCTCGGACAGCCCTGTCACAGACTTGTCCTCTGAGCCGCGCCGGCCGCGCATGACCAAGCCGGCGCTGTGGCGCCCGCCCAGCACGCCCGCCACGCCGGTCACGCCCATGGACGCATCCCCCAGCCCCAGCTCGGCCACACCCAAGCTGCCGGGGCCGCCGCGCGCCGCCCCCACGCCCCCGCACGCCGCCGCCAGGCAGGAGGCGGGCACCCCTGCGCCGCGCGGACCGGGCCGGCCGCCCAAGGAGAAGCGCGACAAGCAGTTGCAGCAGCAGCGGCGGCAACTTGGTTTGTCGCCCCGCTCATTCTGACTGCCTCGTAGCCACCTTCCACAGCCGAGCTGGGAGACCCCCACCCCATGTCCACATATATCCGAGAACCGCACGGTTCCCCCAAGGGGAAGGAACTTGTTGAAGCTGGGGTGGACCTCCATGTTGTCTGAGATTCATGTAGTGCAGCGGAGAAACGGAGCTGTCAGCGATGGGCATAAACACTGCTTATGTGTTTGCACCGCAGGCCCGCCCACAAGCAGCAAGAGGAGAGCGTCAGGCGGGAATCCCGGAGCGTGTGAAGCCAAAAGCCCGTGCCTCTGCCCCGGGACCGCCAGGCGCGCCAAAGCCAAAGCTCATCGCGCCCGCAGAGGCGCTGGGGGTGTCGCGGCGAAAGCGCACAGCGCGCCGCTCCGACCTGCCGGGCCACGAGCGGCGGTCCCTGACACCCGCGGGCCGGCCGCTGGGGAGGCCGCGCAGCCGTAGCGCCAGCCCCGCCGGAAGGCCCGCCGCCAACCCGCGAGACCTGGCGCGCCCTCCGCCGCCCGAAGAGGAGACGATTGTTCATGAGTACGTGATGGAGTCCAGCACCGTGCCACCCGCGTTCCCTGGGTGAGCCTCCCTCAGCCTCCGCGCCAAAACATCTGCCTTCATGCACAGGCAGGCCTGTCTGACGGCCGCACCTCTGCCGACTCCACGGCCATGCGCATGCCCCATCAATCTATGACACCTGCGTTCAGATCAAACCAACCCAACAGGCAGCTTCATGGCTCCCCAGGGTCTATATCCGGCCTGCGCATTGGGTACCTCTGTTTAGGTTCAGTGCTAGACGTATGCACTCCCTATAACCCTACTCATCACCTGACAGATATGCCGTCCGCAGTTGCTTTGGCGCGCCGCGCTGGTAGCTGCGGCGCTGCTGACCTGGCTTGCACTGTCTGCTCCACCTGCAGGGCGCACCTCGCCAGCAGCAACCCTCACGCAAAGCAGCATGAGCAGGAGCACCACCATCGCCACAAGCATTCAGCCTCGGAGCCCAAGCGCAAGACCAAGCTGCTGTCAGAGCTGCCGCTCAGCCCCGGCAGTAAGCCCGGCCACGCCAAGTCCGGCCCCGCCAAGCCGCTCGGCTACGGGACGCCGAGCATCGGGGCTGGCAGCCCGCGGGATGGGACGCCCTCGCAGAAGACGGGCGGCATTTCTGTGCTGTCGGGCACGAAGATCCGCATAAAAAAGCTCGGCCCCGGCGCCGGCAGCCCATCGAGCAGGCCGGAGGGTGCGGCCAGGGAGCCGCCGCGCCCGGCACCGCCCAAGCGCAAGCAGCCCAGTAGCCGCGGCAGCAGCAGCCCCAGCATCAGCAGCGGCGGCGATACCGACAGCGACGAGGACGTCTTGGCGCTGGCGGAGCAGGGCAGGATCCGGGCTGCCAAGGCTGCCAGGTGGAGCCCCATCCCCCCTTCACCCCTCACGTGCCCCCCCCCCCCCCCCCCCCCCTTTCCCTATCCAAAGGCTCAAGCTCTTGCCGGGCGGACCCAATTCTGGTCGCAGCTCGTGCATCTGCTGTTCCAATAACGCAGCGCCTGCATGAATGTTCAAAAGCAACGCGTTGTTAATGATGTTGGTGCTGCGAGGATGCTGCGGCTACCACAGCACCCGCGGCCGTGTCATTGCTGAGCGCCCCCGTCCCCGTTCGGTTCTGGCCGCCCGCAGGCTGGAGAAGCAACATTGTCCCGGCGGCCCAAAGGAGAGGAAGCGCCCCAAGATAAATGGGGGCGCGCCCCCTCTCATGGCGCCCCGTCCATACAGCAGCCTGCTGGGCCCTGCGGGGCGCCCCCCTGCGGTGCCTGCGTCTGGGCAGCCCAGCAAGCGCAAGCCCGGGCGGCCGCCGGGGAGCGGCAAGGACATGACGCGCCTCAAGCCGCCGCCTGGCGATGGCGTCAAGCGCAAGATGGGCTGGCCGCCAGGTAGCAGCAAGGGCAGCAGCAGCTCGGCGCTTGCGCCTGGGGCCCCCGGCAGATGGTGCCGTGAAGCGCAAGCCGGGGCGGCAACCCGGGAGCGGCAAGGGGCCGATGCGGCTGTCGGAGGACGACGAGTCAACGGTGCGCCTCCCACCCCCACACAGTTATATTGATGGACACATTTTGTCAGGTATACCCATGACATGCTGGTGCTGTGCTCGACTCTGAGTGTACGAGATCAATGCTTTCTGTATCCCGCGCTATCGTTATATTTGTGTATACATGCAGTGCCCTGATGCCCTTTCCTCGCCTCGCATTCAAACCTGTGCTCTTGTTGCACCTACCTGTAAGCTCTCTCTCTCTCTCGCTCTCTCTCTCTCACACACACACACACACACACACACACACACAAACATGCACATGCCATTTTGAATACATACGTCGTCGTAGGCGAATGGGTACATTGTTGGCATGGCTGCGCGTCGTCCTGACCCTGGCAGTTGTCTCTGGTGGTGCCCCTGCAGGCGCCACTGAAGCGCAAGCCGGGCCGGCCGCCGGGTTCCGGGAAGAACAGCCGCGCCAGCAGTCTGGGGGTGAGCGAGACCGGGGACGAGCGGCCACTGAAGCGCCCGCCGGGCCGGCCACCCGGAAGCGGCAAGGGGGCCCGCCCACCTAGCAGCACCCCCAGCATCGGCGACGGGGAATGCGCGCCGGGGGAGCCGCCTGTGAAGCGCAAGCCCGGGAGGCCGCCCGGCAGCGGGAAGAAGGCGGCTGTTGCTTCCATGGGTGGCGGCGCCGGCGGGGCGCGCTTCAACCCGGGTGAGGTGGTGTGGGCCAAGATGGTGAGCTTCCCGTGGTGGCCGGGGCAGGTGCAGCTGCCCAGCTCCCCCGACTTCTACGACATCACGCACAAGGTTGCCCCCCCCCCCCCCCCCCTCCCCCGCTTCCTCCTCCTCCTTCTCCGCATCCACCCTCCTGCCCTCTGCCTCCCTCGCCGCCCGCGCACAGCCATCCTCGCAAGACACTGAGCCGCTGTTGCGCCCCCGCAGGAGGAGGACTACTTTGTGGTGTTTTACGGCGACAGCAACTACAAGTGGCTGCCGCCCTCGCACGTGCGCCCCTTCCACAGCGACTACGAGGCCCGGTCTGCCGCCAAGAACCGCGGCCTGCAGGAAGCCATCGATTCCGCCTGGGAGGTGCGAGCCTGCTCTCCCAGGCCCAGGCGCCCGTGCCTGCTCACATGTTTACGTCCCAACGCCGAGGGCTCTCGCATGCGCCGACTGGCTGCTGTGCCTCCTGCTCTGCACAGGCCATCGGAAGGCCCCGGCCGAATTTGCGCAATGGCGAAAGAATTGACCCCAACCTGTTTCTCACTTGAGCCACCACATTGACCCGCCGAGCCAACAGCTGACATGGCGTGATTTTCATCGAGTCAGCTGGTATAACACAAGGTCACTGTACCACATAGACAAAGTACAAATAAACCCTCAGGGCAGGGAAACCATATCTCTCTATCTACCTGCCCCCCCCCCCCCCCCCCCCAACAACCTCTCTCCTCAGCTTTCTTTGCTTTCGGAGAGCTCAACGTACTCGGGGAGTACTGCTAATCTTTAGAGCCAGTTGCCCCACTTTTCCTGTATTTTTTTTTGTGCTGTCCTCAACTGATTGAATGAACGGGATACCGTGTCGCAAATACCTACCGGCATGCCATTGCGACAGCAGCTATCAGTGTGTGGCGCGTGGCAACATGTCCAGCGCAATGCTTACTCATATGCCCAGACACCTGTCGACACCCATGTTGACAAGCAGACTTGTTCGAAAGCCCTGCCACCAACACATGATATGAGAGAAAGAGAGGGAGAGGGAGGGAGAGAGAGAGCTCATTAGTGAAGAAATGCTTTTCGCTAGGCGGTGCAATGGAGAAGTTCATCGATGAAGTGGTTCAAGGGCCAGATTCAGCATGGAAACCCCAGTGGGTGGAGGATCATGGAGCTCCTATCTGTTATGCTGATAGGTATAACAGGTAAGCGTAATGAGAAGTAATGCGGTGACCGGCAGTAAGGTCTTAGCAGCAGGTGCAATTAACGGGCATCATCTGATTGTCCCAAGAGTGGAGGCCCATCGCCGATTATGTTCAGAACCGCCCTAACGTGATATGCATTGATACAGCACTATGCATCTCATTGGTAACAGCAAGACTCCAACACCTGTGGAATTTATACCACTCGCAGTACCGTGGCGGTCCCGCATGGCAACTGTTCCTGCCTGCTTCCCTGAGGGTCAAAACCTATGTAGCGCACGAAAATGAAACCGAGCTGCAAAATGCATGCATGCAACAGAAGTAATGATGCAACTCGAATTTAGTGAAACGGGGACGAGTGAGTTATTTTACTTATTATTATTATACACGCACCCCCCCCCCCCCCCCCCCCAAAGCCATAAAAAGCTTCTCCTTTCTGCATGCGAAGCAGTGGGAGGCACCCCATGTTGTGACCCATATTTCCATATAAGACTTGGCGCAAGTCATAGCCATAAAGACAGGCGGAGTCGGCGCAGGGGGGGATTTGCTTGCACTAATCGTAGTGCAGCGAATGCACTATTACCACGCAATTCATTAATCTCAGATATTTTGTGGAACGGTGTACAAGCGCACAACGCCACTGCGCCCCGCGAGCCCCGCCCCTAATAATACTAATTATTTTTAGGCGGGGTTAGCGAATCTATACACGGCTGTCAAAGGGCACCATACTGCCGACATATGCAAGAGCGCAACTGTAAGCCTTGGCGGGCTAATGGGGTGATGCCTGAGAGCGCAACCCTTGTAAGGTTAAGATAGCAGTAGAATACTACACGACTCCATGCATGGACAGTTGTGCAACAAGGCTCTTCATAGCACTGACAGTGGGGTTGACTCCGCGGTGGCTTGATCATGCAGACAACCAATGTATCATGCAGACAATCAGAGTGTCAAGAAACACTTTGGTTGGTGGCAGTTACATACTCGGAACTGTGGCAGAGAACGACCGCCCTGCTGCCTCATTGGTAGTGTTCAGTGAGCCTACACCATTGTCATATTTATGTACCTATGATAAATTCCCCATTGTAGTTCAGTGGGTATCTGTTCCTTGCGCTGACGTTTTTGAATGCGAGACCAGTGGTGTCTCCACTCAACAATCACACGCGTACTCGCATGTCTTGCATTGATGAAGCACCTAGCAACTGGTGACCCCGTCTCCTGTCATCGGCCAAAATCAGCGCATCACATGCACAAGGCATGCAACACATGTTGCCTGGCACCATGCAGACCGCCCTTCTAGAAGGAAAAAGTGTGGCGGCAGAGTTCTCATCGCCAACGGCGACGACTCTCAGCACTTGACGCCTCGCGCATTGACAGGAGAGCGGTCCGCGAGATTACTGAGGTCGCGGCTGGGTTCCACGTTGGTGGGGGCGCCATGCTTGTACACGCCCGTGTAGGTTCGCTTGTCGTCATGCAGCTGCAGGCATGAGGGAGAGGGGGGGGGGGGGGGGGGCATCTAAGGAGACCATCTCATCCAGGCAGAATATGATAAAGAACCAAGGCACGGGGGCATCATGTGCCAGGGCGAGGAAGTAAGGCGTTACCCTAGTGGGGCGAGCCTTGGTGGCGTTGGCAGCCACGGGGCCGCCGGAATTGTTCAGAATCAGGCCGACAACCTGTCCGGCACGTGCGGAGCGGGCTGAGGGCCTTGCAAGCGAGCAAAGAGATCATGCGTTGATGAGGACACGCGCACAGCTGCTTCCTCTACGCGCGGTATCCTCCGCAGGTCTCTGCACCGCAAAGGATGAATGGCGAGCAGCGCAGTGGCGCCGGTCGCAAGGCGCACCTCATCGTAACTCTTGCCCTTCTTGGCGGCCACCAGTGTCAGCGCCTCTTTGAATTGCGGGTACATAATGGTGCGGTCCCGGCGGTGCTTGACGCGCGCGAAGATGATGTCGATGTCTGTAGGCCGGCAGGCTGTGGTGATGAGGCTGCTGTCGCGGCACAGCTTGCTGCAACAGGCACCATGTGCGTCATCGAGGAAATCAGCCAGACTGTGAAACTACATCGGGTCAGACGGAAAGACTGAAAACCCTGGGCCCTCCCCGCCACTCCGCCTTCTACCTTTCCTTGCTATGGCCGCATGCCGTGGTGACTGGCGCGGTGTGCGGCAGAATTGGTGGGAGGCGGTGGGGTGAGCGGGTCGCACGCGAAGTTCTTGCTGTCCAGCTCATCCTTGTAGCAGTATTTCCCGCCCTTGCCATAGCTGCAGAAAGTGATGAACTCGCGCTGGAGAGGGTCGATGTCCTGCAGACAATAGGGCATAGGGGCACCGCAAATAACACCACCATGCACGTTTGGGCAGAGCTTGCGCTCTCACCTCGACACCGTCGCCGGACAGCCCAATTCGAAGGCCGCCAAAACCTTGCTGTAAAATTGGCGAATCGTACGACAGGGCCCAATGGGGCGACCTGGCACTCAGATTAGCTATGTCTTATCGCTGGTAAACCTCACCTCCCCCTACCTAACTACCCTCCCCCTCCCTTCCCCTCTATGGACGCGGTGGCGTGACGGCCCGTGACAGGTCGAGCTGGAAAGCCTGGAAGCCTCGCGATCGCCACAGGCGCCGATGAAAAGCGACAGGTGCCCTCGGCAGTCGGCAGTCGGCGGGGCGTTTGGGTAAGGCGGGAGACTCACCAGCCGCCGGCCGAATCCGTCGTGGAATGCATCCACTGGCTCGCCTTTCATGTAGCGGCGCACGCCCACCCAGGGAAGGGGGCCCGCCCCTGCGCCAGTGGCCGGCATGCCGTCCCTTCACGGCCCGTGAGTACCCGTACCTAGGTACTGCCGTACGCCGAACGAATAGCTGATCAACCGTCGTCGTCAGCTTGCTTCGCGGCAAGTCTGGCCCACCCGTCGCCCGGAATGCTGGCGGGAGGAGCTGCAGTCGAGGCTGCCAGGATGGCGAGGACTGTTTCGAGGCGGACGCTAGCTGGACCAGAGCTCAATGATCAATATACCACTGTAGGGCTCCGTCGAAATTATGGGCCCTGCGCAACGTGCCGGTTAGTCGATGCGCGTCTTTTTACCGACGCTGCCGGCGCGCGCGCATGATTACAGCATCTATATACAGCGGCATGTTGTTCGGGGAGTATCTTGTCGCCGGCAGGGTACCTTGTAGTAGCGCTACTGGCGAGCTAGCCGTAGAGGTACTGTATTACATACCTGTGGCATAAATCCAATTTTGTGGTGAATAAAACCCATATGAATCCGGTACTAGCAAATGGAAATCCATTACATTTTACTACTACATGGGGCATAACCGTAAGAATAATGTACCGGTACGGGTCCGGTGGCGGTACATCTCGCACTACCTGGTATTTGTACGCGCCGACTTTTCTGCTTTCGCCCGACTCGACAACCCCGTGTAACCAAACCCATCACTACGACGCTTTATATGGTGCCGCCGCCGTGTCGCCGTGCCAACGACGGTCCCGACGACAGCGAAGGCGAGGGGACGCACGAGGGACTTCGCAAAGGCTGCGCGGCACACCTCGCAGACGAGGTGCATATGCCCTTCGCGCGGTGGAGTTTCGGGCTGTGGATGCCTGCGGAAGGCACTGACCTCGTGCATATGCCCTTCGCGCGGTGTAGTTTCGGGCTGTGGATGCCTGCGGAAGGCACTGCTCCTGCTTCGGCCGAGCGCATTGCATGGCAGCGACGGCAAACAGCGGGCGTGACGCCGCGGTGGCGGTGCTGCGGGGTCACACCAACCGCATAACCTCCGTGGTTTGGAGCCCGGATGGCCGCTGGCTGACCACAGGCAGCTGGGACAAGACGGTGAAGGTGTGGGAAGCGGTGCCGGGAGAAGAAGGCGGCTGGCGCTGCGCCGGTACCTTGGAGGGCCGCATTGATGACTGCGGCGTCTCCGCCGCCTCTTGCGTGGTGTGGAGCCCGGACAGCTGCTGGCTGGCCACCAGCATTTCGGACGACACGGTGCGAATGTGGGAGGTGGAACCCGCAGGAGGAGACGGCTGGCATTGCGCCACCGTGCTGGACGGCCACACTGCAGGGATCTGCTCCGTGGCGTGGAGTCCCGATGGTGTATGGCTGGCCACTGGCAGCATGGACAAGACGGTGAGGGTGTGGGAGGCCGCGCCGGAAGGTGGGGGCGGCTGCCGCTGCGCTGCGACACTAGAGGGCCACACCGCGGGCATCTTGTTCGTGGCATGGAGCCCAGACAGTACCTGGGTATCCAGTTGCAGCATGGATGAGACGGCGAGGGTGTGGGAGGCGGTTCCGGGCGGAGGGGGCGCCTGGCGCTGCGCTGCCACGCTGGAGGGCCACACTGCAAACGTCACCTCCGTCACATGGAGCCCGGATGGTGCCCGGCTGGCCACCAAAAGCCGAGACGGAACGGTGAGGGTGTTCGAGGTGGTGGCCGGGGAGGAAGGCGGGTGGCGCTGTGCTGCCAAGCTGCAGTGCTACGCCAGGGGGTCCCGCGTTGCCAGGCAGTGGGATGGAGTGGTGTGGAGCCCCGACGGAGCTCGGCTGGCCACTCATGGCGGCAATTGCACGGTGAGGGTGTGGGTGGCTACCCCCAGGGGAGGCGGTGGTTGGCACTGCGCCGCATCGCTGGAGGGCCACACTGGTGAGCTCTCCTCCGTGGCGTGGAGCCATGATGGGGCTTGGCTGGCCACCGGCAGCGCAGACGAGACATTGAGGGTGTGGGAAGTGGCGCCTGGGGGAGGGGGCGACTGGCACTGCGCGGCTGTGCTAGAGGGCCACACCGAGGAAGTAACCTCCGTGGCGTGGAGTCCTGGCAACACCTGGATGGCCACTGGGAGCGCTGACCACACGGCGAGGGTGTGGCGCCCGGGCAGGAGGGCCCCTGCTGCGGCCCAGCAAATCCCCTCTCAGACACAACTTAGCCCGAGCCACGTGCAGCCTCTGCCTGCCGGCCCACCTGGTGCGGCCCCTGTGCGCACTCCCATCGCATGAATCAACACCCCCTCCTTCTCCCCCCCTCCTCCTATTGGGCTCAACCCCAAAAAGTCGCATTGGAATTGAAATTGTTTACGACATGCGAGTCTGCCGCCCTCTACTACTCTGAGGTCCTCTGAGGGCATGCCACCTCTTACCACTATGGGGAACACGCATGAGGTTGCTACAGCCCTAGCTACCAGTCAGTCTCTTCTGTTTCCCGCCCCCGCCTCCTTCCTGGCTCAACTGTGCATCATCCTGACCATGATTGACTGGCATGGCATGCAGATGTAGCGGCCGGGGCGGCGAACAACGAGTGTGGCGATACGGTTGCAGCGCACCCGGAGGCGTTGCTGCAGGTCCACACGGACGCCATCTCCTGCGTGTCGTGGCGCCCCGACGGGGCATGGCTGGCCACCGGCAGCTGGGACAAGACAGTGAAGGTGTGGGATGTCTCACCTGATGACGGATTCGCCTGGCGCTTTGCCGCCATGCTGGACGGCCACACCAGTTGGGTCTGCTCGCTGGCGTGGAGCCCGGACGGTGCCTGGCTCGCCACCGGCAGCAGTGACAGCACGGTGAGGGTGTGGCAGGCGGAGCGCGAGGAAGGAGGGGGCTGGCGCTGCGCCGCCACGCTGAAGGGCCATGCTGAGAGTGTCTGCTCCGTGGCTTGGGGCCCCCGGCTGGCCACGGCCAGCGCTGACGGGACGGTGAAGGTTTGGGCGGCGGCGCCTGCGAGAGGCGGCGGCTGGGTCTGCGCTGCAACACTGGCAGGCCACACCTCGCGGGTGCATTCCGTGGCGTGGAGTCCAGACGGCGCACTGTTGGCCACCGGCAGCTGGGACAGGACGGCGAGGGTGTGGGGAGCGGCGCCTGGCGGAAGGAGGTGGCTGGCGCTGCGCCGCCGTGCTGGAGGGCCACACGGGCGAGGTCTGGTGTGTGGCGTGGAGCCGGGACGGCACGCTGCTGGCCACCGGAAGCGCTGACAAGACAGTGAGGCTGTGGAAGGTGGCTCCGGGGGAAGAGCGCAGCTGGGGCGTTGTCGCCGTACTGGAGGGCCACATTGGCTGTGTCTGCTCTGTGGCTTGGAGCCCGGATGGGGGATGGCTGGCCACAGGCAGTCTGGACAGCACAGTTAGGCTGTGGGAGGTGGCGCCCGCACGCGAAGGCGGTTGGCGTTGTGCCGCCACGGTGAGGGGGCACACGGAGCGGGTGTATTCCGTGGCGTGGGGGCCGGACAACGCTCGGCTGGCCACCGGCGGCGCGGACAACACGCTGAGGGTGTGGCGCCTGGAGCGGATAGCCAGTGCTGAGCTCGTGCAAGCCGCCGCTCAGACAGAAGCAAGCTCGAACAATGCGCATCATCAGCCTCTCTGCGTGCCCGGTACCCCCCCTCTTAGCACTCCAGTGGTACATCCCCCGAACCCGCACTCCGTCCCCGCCCCCGCCCCGCTGCCCTCGTCACCCCTGCTCCTCCCGCGTGGACACATCCGCCGTCATCATGTCCATGACTGACCCCGCTCCTGCCCCGTCAACCCCCTTCCCCACCCCGCCAGCCATCGGCCTACGTGACATCAGCCTAGCGGAGCTTGACGGGGCTCTGGGAGCCACCCGGCGGCCGCTCGGCAGCGGCGGCTTCGGCGCCGTCTTCCGCGGCACGCTGGACGGCGCGGCTGTGGCTGTCAAGCTGCTTCACACGCAGGGGCTGCAGGAGCGTGGGGAGGCGTACCGCTCGGAGGTGCAGCTGCTGGCGCGCCTGCGGCATCGCCACATCGTCGCCATCTACGCGGCGTGCGAGGAGCGGCATGCTTTGGTGATGGAGCTGATGGAGGGTGGGTCCGCTGATTGCTTGAGTTTTGTGCAGTATCAGCTCAGCACTGTCTGCTAGAGCCATGGCCAGTGCCGCTCTCGTGCCATCTCTGCCTTGATCCCTTTGTTGAAGGTGATAAGGTTAGCGTTGTTTTAGGGCCTGGGAGGCAGTGATCGGCGGCGCATCATACATTTGTGATGCCATCTACACTCATTGCTTGTCATCTATGTGCACTACAATAAACATGTGTGGCATATGACTTGAGGTATCTGCCGCTTGAGTATAAACTACCTGTCACCTGTTTATCCGATGATTTCCGTAATAAGTATCCCGTGCTTCCAACGTTTGTCCTGCGGCAGCTGGTGAGGGAACACATTCACCACTTCACAAAAAAAAGCGAAATCCACCAGAGGCGCTATATTCATTGACATATCTATTGGACATGGTAGAAGCTATGCTGATGTGCGTAAAACAAGCACTGCGGGGTCCATATGGCGACACACCGTCGATTGTTTCATCACAGAATCTGATGGAATCGTCCGCGCCATGTATGAGAGCATCGTCTTGAAACTCAAAATTAACATCATCAAATAACGAATTTGACAATTCGGGTAGCGCCGTTACCGGTTCATCAACATCCGAACATCAATTCTTCTATGTAGAAGGGTTGACATGGTACATTGCGCGACCTGCGGTGCACACTGCGAGTGTTCTCTAAGTGACACCGGTGGTCCTCCTCCTGCAGGCGGCACGTTGCAGGAGCGCCTCCACGCGGGCAACATCGCCTGGGACGTGCGCCTGCGAGTGATGTTCGAGGCCTCCGTGGCGCTGCTCTTCCTGCACAGCAGCTCGCCCGCCATCATGCACCGAGACTTCAAGCCCTCGAACATCAT
Source organism: Tetraselmis striata (assembly GCA_006384855.1). NCBI lineage: Eukaryota > Viridiplantae > Chlorophyta > Chlorodendrophyceae > Chlorodendrales > Chlorodendraceae > Tetraselmis > Tetraselmis striata. Next base: position 15,507 of record VCJN01002461.1, read on the forward strand.
GCTGACGAGGGGCGGCATGGCCAAGCTCACGGATGTGGGGCTGGCCAAGGAGGTACCCATGGGCGGCAGCCGGCTGGCCACCCACTCCAGCGTGGCGGGCAGCCAGGGCTTCATCGACCCGCGGTACATACAGACGCGGGAGTACCGCGCGGCCAGCGACGTGTACAGCGTGGGGGTGTCCTTGCTGATGGTGCTGCTTGGACACACGTGAGCCCCACCCGCGCCAGCACAAATGTTTGCGGCGTTGCATCTATTGACTCCCCTTCTCAACCCCTCTCCATATGAAAGATTAAAGCGCTCCTGCAGCCCAATTATGTTGTGGCAACGCTGAAGAGAGAGAGAGAGAGAGAGAGAGAGAGAGAGGGGTGGGAGGGGGGGGGAGGGGGGGGGGGGGGGGGGGGACCGTTGGCAGGACTACAGATGCAAGATGGTCTACCGGTACCGGCGCGGTGTTAGGGAAAATGTTCGCAAGCTCACACCCCGCTTTGCAGCACTCAAATGTAGATGGATACATCACGGAGTCGCCACAAAGCTCTTATAAATGTGGCGGCACCCGTTTCTGGGAGCTGAAGTGCTGTTTATTATGATTCGCGCCGCGCCGAGACCCGATAGCCAGCATCTTGCAGTCGCTACTTGGGGTGATGCCCATGCAATGCTTGTACCGATTAACCCCCCCCCCCCCCCTCTCTCTCTCTACCCTCTCCCTCTCGCATTATTCCGCGCATGTGTGCTAGGTAGACCAGTGTGCTGAGGATGTGGGCCGAGCTTGCCTTAATGTGTGTATGGCTTGGATGAGTAGGGACCCCACCGGGACTGTGCAAGAGGTGATGGACGCGAAGGTGGAAGCCGAAGAAATGCAGTTGCTGGATGGCCGGCCGGGCACGGGGGACTGGGACACGGAGAAGGCTGCCGCATTGATGAGCCTGGCGTTGAAGTGCGTGCACTCAAGGCCGGCCATCAGGTGAGGCGGGCATCCATCATATACGGGGTGGTCTGCCTGCGTGAATTAACACAGCGAGATTCGCATGCGGGGGTGACATCATCCTGAGCCTGGGCGTGGTTTGCCCAGGCCGAGCTTGGCGACGGTCGTGGAGCAGCTGGCGGAGTTTAGAGACGCCCAGCCTCTGGCTCGCCCCACAGCCTCAGACATGGTGGAGTGGCTGGAGTGCCCCATCACGTGCGAGCTCATGGAGGACCCGGTGCTCGCGAAGGACGGCTTCACCTACGAGCGCGCAGCCATCGAAAAGCACTTGAGCACCCGCGCGTCGTCGCCCATGACCAACCTCCCCATGCGCTCCAACCTCACACGGAATAACATGGTCAGGTCGCTGACAGAGCAGGTCAAGGAGTGGTGAGCGCCCCTTCACGTGTTGCGTTTGCGCAGAGTGTTGCATGCACATGATGACGTAGGCGTGCATTTCTGTGGTGTGTCAAGGCTAATTCTGACCTACATTGCGGTGGGTGCATTGTTGGCGTTCTTGATATGCGCAGGCTGCGCACGCCATCAGCTGAGTAGCGGCACCCGATGTCCCCTGGAAACACACGGGAGGCGGCATCCCCGTTTATCTGGATCTGCTCCCATGCCACCGGTCAGTCGGCCAGCAACTCTGCAAGAGGAGCAGTGAGAGCATCGAAGCAGCGCTTGCTAGAGGACTACTGTAAGGACTGTAAGTATGACCATCACGGGGAGTTCGCGCGCCTGTAGTCTGTGCCGGCAATCAACAGATAGTGCGGTGGAGCATATATCGGCTGATACCGCACATATCATCCCAAAGGAGCGGGCCATATATCGGGTTTCTACATGGGGTATATTTACTGTCTGGGCTGTATAGTGCTATATACATAGACGTATTGGCCATATATACAGTCGATAGGTATACTTGTATGCTACTCTCTGAAGGCCGGCGACACAGACAACTGCAAAAAAAACAGGGTTTATTAGACCCTGCCATTAGCTGTAATTACTTTTTTACACTTGGCTTCGTCATTGAACCGGCATGGGGGTGTGCCGCACGGGGTCGGGCAGCATAGACGGGCTACGGGGCTGGGATAAGGCCTCCACCTATCATATCGACGGAGGAGCCGCTTCCGACAAGCGTCGCAGTTGCTCGCCATTGCATGGATCCTACAGCATTACGCCGCCACCCCCTGGCATCGGTCACGAGCAGCGCACCGCTGTAGTGCTGTACACCAACAAGGGTCTCCACTAATACGCCAGGCAGGTCACCGGCCCGCTTACAGCGGACCGTCGGCGTGATGCCGCGCGCTGCTGTTCCGGCCCCGCCCATACACCGTCCGCCGCCAGCGCAAGCGAAAATCCCACCGGGCACGACTGTTCCTTATCATAACCGCCGCAGGCAAGGTAGCTTGGCTCGGGGCTAGCGGCGACGGCGAGCAAGGAGATCAGAGTCACCGAGTGCCTCGGCCGATTGTGTTATTGTGCTGCCCCTATACTGCCTCCCGCGTCCCGCCAGTCCAGTACCGGTCCGCCCCTACCGTCGACGGCTTCTGCCCTTCCGGTGAGAAAGAAGGCGATCGGGTTCCATACCATCACCTCTGCGCAGTGGTCACACCTAGTGAGCCGCAGTGGCGCCGTGCCTGCTGCCCACGAGAGCTGGAAACCGCTGCTGCTGGAAGAGGTGCGCATTCACTTGTGTCCCCGCGGCGATCGTCCGAGGTGATCCGCCCGTCGCGCCGCTCCCGCATTTTTTCCAGCTCGTAGCGCCCGCATACGGGCAATAATCCTTAATATAATTACATGAGCTAGCTGCAGAAAGCGATCAGGAAATCACCAGAAAAGGACAATCGGAAAGGTCCACTACAGCAACTGCGAGGTGGAAGCAGTAGCAGGTGAAGATGCAGGATGGGCACGAGCCCACGCAACAGACTTGGCCATCTGCACACCGGCAGAGAGTGCCGCCCAGCGTACCAATAATCCTTAATTAATCCTTGTACAAGTACAACAGCGCTGTCCCGCGGGCGAAAAAAAAAAACAAAACAAAAAAACAACAGCGCTGCGACGACGACCCGCGGCCGCGGAGTGGTTTTTTTTCTTATCTAACTAAAGATAGAGCAGCGAGTGACTGTCGCTGGTAACTCGCGGACAGCCAGGCGCTAAACGTCATATTATCCAGCGAAGCGTCGATTTTTCGGCGGTGAGCTTTATTGCCGTACGGAAACCCTGCAGCTGATCGGGCCTTTAGACATGAATAAAGCGCTTATCTAATGACATGTACCACTAAGTACTATGAAGTAACTTGACAGTTGAATAAGCGCGATGCGTCGATTTTTCAGAAAATTTTAAAAGAACGGGTTCTATATGACTGGCCTACAGTTCCATGAATTGCATTGCGAGCGCTTTGAAGTACCAGCAGCGAGCGTTTCGTCCATTGCCAGCGCTTTGAAGTACCGGAGTTTTTTTCCATTATCCCCATTATTGCGGGGATACCAGCAGCGATTAGCGAGTACCGATCCAGTACCTCCCGTTGGAAGAGCGTCCCTACTGCTGCGCGGAGCGGCGGCTGGCTGGTGGCGATGCCTGATCGGTGGCTGTCGTGGCGGTTCCCGCCTCTTGTGGCCCGTACCTGTAGCTGGATTTTCTTCTGGATTTCTGCTGCATGGATTTCTTGAATTTTGCAGCTAGCACATGTAATCATATAGTACCTCCAGTTCTGGGGAACTACACCCCTCCACATAAGTTTGGGGTCCCTTTTCGGCAGTCTCAAGACTTCAGAAGTCTAGGGTACCTGAACGTAGGGTATATGAGATGAAACCCTGGAATCTCAGAGGGTTTTATAAGACCTGCATAACGAGTGGCTCAAACCGAAGCTTAAAGACCTTTGACTAGGGTGTCACGCTGCACTTGGTGCGTGGATGGGCGTCGCCTGCAACTGCACCAAAACCAGGGTCGGTATCGCGCACACGCCGACGCGCGTGAATAGACAACCACACGGCGGGATGGCCATGAACGCGTGAGGAAACACATTGGTGAGGGGCTCGGGTGCATTTGGTTGGGGTGCAACCGTGTGGGTGGCTGCTAGTACGTGTCGCGTTGCGATACTGACATGGCATCAGTGGTGGCCACGCTCAGCAACACCCCCTTGGCTTTAAAACGCTATAACTTCTCAGGGTTTGCTCAGAAAACTTTTTTAAAAATACCACGCACTTCCTCGTTGAACCCTGCGTCAAAATCAATCTTCCAATATCAGAAAATCGATTTTTGGGCCCCCGGGAAAAATCCCCAAAGATGATCATCCAAGTTGCCCCTCACTGCCTCATGTGCCCACCCATGTCGGGCGCGTGGCTTTGCGCCAAGTGCGTGTCTAAGCCCCATACTCGGTTGCGCCAGAGCGTTATGTGTGTGGATGACCACGGACCACCAACACTTGGCATGTGCCGCCTCCTAGCGATACACACACCTACCAGCCAAAATGCCATTTTCCACAGCATTTTTCAAGGAATTTCATATTAATTAAAGTCCACGCCCCTACCGCGCCACCCCGCCCACGAAACGGTGCAACTGGCATTCCACCACGCGCCCCCATAGTAGAGCATTGCCCTACGCCAAGGGGGCCATCGAGCGCCTCTCCTACGTGCGTTCGCCACTGAAACAACAGCATTTTCACCCCAAAACTGCTCGCCACAGTGGCCAACTTGTCGTTGGGGTGTCACGTCGTCGTGCCTATAGCGACATGCTTTCAGTGGCCTACACGCACGGTGTGTGCAACTTATGCCAAGGGCCGTATTCACCGAGTTTGGTGCGACGAGTGCCGCAATTTCCATAGGTTTGGACGGTTGGCGCGACCCACAATTTTCTAGTGCCAACGCATCATGCACTGATTTCGCGTTTTTTAAAGGGCGCCCACAAATGGTCGTGTTGTCGTGCGGGTGGGTATAAAGCGCACAATAGGCGTTTGCCCGAACTATTCCCACTGTAGTTAGCATGTATGCACACGCAGCCGGCGTTATCCTCGCCCGTGCATGCGCTTTGCGATCGAAAATGCAAAACCCGGACTTATGTGGAGGGGTGTAGTTCTATAGAACCAGTTCTATAGAACCAGTAGCAGTACCAGCAGTTCCGGGGAACTGCCATTTTTGTAATTCATGCCAGTACCAGCAGGACCATTAGTACCAGTAAGGAGCGGGTGGTGGCGGCGGTGGGGGGGCGATGACCCCGTGGTGTTGGATAGGGCGTTGAAGTGGAAGTACCTGCTGCCGCAAATGTTGCTTAGGGCCCCGAACCGAGGCGGACGGCGGCGGCTACAAGCCTTGGCGTGGCGATTCCGCGCTTTCGCGGAGAGGCGCCTGACCGAACTCGTGCGCTCATGGGACGACGCGCGCACTGAGGCGTTCTACGCCGGACATGCCCGCCAGCGTCGAACGGACGCCGATCTCTTTGCGGCGCTGCTCGTGGGCAATGCGGACAACGTTGTGGCGTTGGTGGAGGACGGAGAGCTCTCCCGAGCGGCGGGCCGGCTTTCTTCTAAGGGTATGGGCGACTTGTCCGATCCTACTATCCTCGCCTAGCTGCGCGACAAGCACCCGTCCCGTAGCCACCCGATCCCAGACACCGCGTATGACATTCCGATGGACGAGGCCGCCCTGACGGTGGACATGCGCGTGCCGTACCAGCAACTCAAGCATCACGTGGCGGCGGGGCCCTCAGGCATGCGCAACGAGTATCTCCGCTGCTTGGTGGTCGAATACACCCCGGCGTCCGGGCCCGCGGCAGTCCGCGCCATGTCGGAGATTGCCTCCATGTACCTCCAAGGTCGCCTGCCCGGGTGGTTCAACCGGCTCTTCGCCTCAGCTAGGCTCGTGGCACCTGTCAAGAAGCTAGGCGAGGGGAGGGCCCCGGACGTGCGGCATGTGGCAGTCGGGGAGGCGGAGCGGCGCGCAGCGGAGCGGGCAGTGGTGGACAACATGAAGGAGGCATACGTGTCGGTGCTCGCTCCATCTCAGCTCGGCGTTGGCATTCCCGCGGGCGTCTTTGTGCTCATCCACGGCGTCCGGCTCATCGCCGAGAAGCTTGGCCCACGTGCCGTCATCGTCCACACAGACCTTCGCAACGTTAACAACGAGGCATGGCGCCGCACCATCATCCAACGCCACATCGATTGCTCTCCACTACACCCTGTCATCCCTGCGCTCCTAGCCTCCCTCTCCACGGATTCGTATCTGGTCGTGGACGACCGGTCCGCCCCTCTGCGGTCGGAGGACGGCGTGCGCGTGCAACATGGCGCACCTTTGGCCACGACTTCCTTTTGCGTCGCGATTCACCTTGAGGTGCAGCAGTGTGATTCCACGTTGGAGGTCAATGACGGGGCGGCGCGCTTCAACGCCGGCGATGGATTTTTGGTGGGCCTTCCGGAGCACGTTTGGCCGGCTCTTCACGCTTTCCGCACGTCCATCAAGGCGTCCGTGGGGCTTGAGGTGCGCTTCGACAAGATGCAGGCGTACAGCGCTGACATGGAGGCCGCGCGGCGTGAGGCTCCGGCCGACATCGAGTGGCCCGAGCTAGACGGCCATCAGGGCATCGCGGTCCTCAACGTGCCGCTCGGATCGCCGGAGTATGTGCAGGCGTACATGCGCGGCAAGGCGGAGGAGCTACGAGAGGAGGTGGACGCTAGTCTGAGCAAGCTTATGTCTTCCAAGCCCAGCCGTCGGTACACCCACGCCTTGCATCACCACGCATGGGCCCTGCTCAAGCATTGCATGCAACAGAGGGCGGGGTATTGGCTCCGCAATTGTCTTCCGTCCGAGGTGGAGGCCTTTGCGGAGGCGGTGGATGCCACCATCCTTGTGGCGGTCGAACGAGTGCTAGGGGTCTCTTTTGATCCCTCCACGTATGGCACCGACACCAATCCGATGGTCACCGATTTCTTGGCGGAGCTTTTCCACAACCCCGACCCCATGGCAGCGGAGGCGGCTACCTTGAGCGAGGATGCAGTGGCCAGGGCGCGCAACAGGCTTCACCTCCCCACTCGGTTGAAGGGAGCTGGCATCCGCGGCATGGCTACCGTTCGTGATGCCGCCTTCATCGGCTGCATGAATGCCATCCTCCCAAGGTTCCTGACTAGGAACTCCGGCACCAACACCCCCACCCCTAGTTTTTTCGACCCACAGCTCGAGTCCGTACTTGGCCGAGGCAGCTTCAACGCAACTTCTTCCGCCCGCCAGTATGACCACTTCCTCAACGATGCTCATGGGTATGACAGCTACGCCGCGGAGATGCGCGAGGCATGGGGCCGCCTCCAAGCGGCTACTGCTGGCCATCTCGGCGCCGCAGATGCGCGCCATATGGAGCGGGAAGTGGAGGCTGCGTCGGGCTCGCAAGAGGAGCTTACGGCATTTCTAGACCAGGCCAACAACTCTCGGCTTCGAAATGAGGTGTGCGGTCTCCCTGCCACATGTAGGGAACGGATCTTGTTCAACCAGCTCGATGTGGCGTCAGGCATGTGGACAGTGGCCATCCCCACCGCGCAGACAGCCATGACTCCGCATGAGCTGCGGGAGGTCGCTGCCGGGTACTTCCTTCTGCCTAGCCCGTGCTTGGCCCCGGTGGTTGGGAGCCAGATCATTCTGCCCTCGACGGAGCACAACCCCGTCACTGTTGACCGATACGGCGACGCGTTCATGAACCTCCCGGCGCTTGGAGACGCTCACTGGCGTGTATAGCACGACGCTATCGCAGATGCCTTTCGCGATCACTGTGTTCACGACCTAGGTGTCGCGGTACGGCGGGAGGTGGATGACTTGTTCCAGCAGGCACTGCCTCTCGGCAACACCGTACCCAGGGATGAACTCAAGGACCTAGTGCCGGACGCAGAGCTCTCCCTTTCGGCGTTCAACGTCGTGACCGGGAGTAATGATCCCCGGAGCTTGAAGTCCACGCTGCCGGAGTTCAAGACTATGCGGTACGGGGTCAAGTACACTGCAGTGCCCCGGGCCACGGCTGCGGATCGGTTTGAGCGCTCCCTGTTGGGCGACATACAACGGGGGTTGGCTGTGCGGGATGCGGCGTGGCACAACACGGAGCCCGGACAGAAGGGTCCTCTCCGAGACATCATGGATATGTCGGAGTACACGGGCATGGTCTTCGGCACAGTGGGTGAGGTGAGCAAGGGAGTGCACCGCACAGTGCGTGGTATCGCATGCTTGGCTGCGGATCGGGGTGCCCTCTCATCGCGGGGCACTCGGTGCATCACCCGGGCTCACCATGAGGCCTTGCTCGCAAGAGATTTCCTCGGGGTCCTGAGCTTGGTGGCCGCCCGAGAGCACGCTCGCTGCCTCATCAGACGGCGCAGATTCGTTTGCCATCCCGTTGCTGAAGCTGCACAGCACGTCCGAGGATCACCCACACATACACGTGCACGCGTGGCCCGGGCTCTGAACCGTGTGCACATCACTCATCCATCCCGCCTTATGCGGGATGCGGGCCGCTTTTAAGCGGCTTGCTGTGTTGATTTTCTTATTATGGGGAACTGCCTTTTTTGTAATTCACACCAGTAAGGATTACCAGCAGCGAGCGTTCGCATTGACAACGCTTTGAAGTAGTCGCTACGAGAGTTTTTTTTCCATTACCAGCAGCGAGTAGCGAGTACAAGTACCAGTACCTCCCAACCGTGAGATCGTAATCGGACGGCTGTGTAATCTGGACCGTAGGCGGGCGGGCGGGTGGGTGGGTGGATTATAGTACTTAGTAGTACATGCATGTAGATAAGTGCTTTAGTCATGCACCTATAGTCCCGATCCGCTGCACTATACGGGTACCCGTACGGCAATAAAGCTCACCGCCCAAAAATCGACGCTTGGCTGGATTTCAATCATGCATTCGAGTCTGGTTTCGCCAAAAAGGTTGCGGAGGCTGTTTTACACGGAAAAGCGCCATTTTATGGCTAGGAAGGTTCAGCGAAAAGGGAGGGAATGCCGGAGGAGGAGCCCGCAGGGCGGAGGCGGAAAACGGGAGGGCGCTGCCGAAGGCAGCGAGCTGGAAGATGGCAGACGAGCTGCTGGTGGCTGTCCTAAGTAGCTCCCCGGCCGGGAGCGCAGGGCTTGCGGGCGATGGGGCAGCCCGTACCAAAACCCGATGGTAACAGTTACTTAACCGCTTGAAACCACTACAGACCGTACGGGTCGCACTAGAACAGTTTTAATCCGTAGAAAACCCCATAAACACGTTTAGATCATTTCAATCATGCATTCGAGTCTGGTTTTGCCAGTTTACGCGTGGTTCGTTTACGACTGCGAGCGTAGTCAGTCGGCAGGCGTGCCGACCAGACGAAGGCGGAAGATGTCTTGAGTTGTAGAAGGGGTCTCGCGCTAAGAGGTCTTCGATCGAGGCGCAGGCGCAACAGACGCGGACGCGAGATGTTGACGCCGGCACGACATAGGCCGGACGTGTCGCGGAATTAAGTCGCCGTCTCCCGACGGCGCCCCTTAGCATTGGCCGTGCGCCGTGGTGGCGTGCGGTACGAGCCGGAACTGCAGGCCAGTAGAAGCAGGGGTAGAAGTGGCCAAGTTGGCGATGAGCACCCAGCAAAGCAGCGGCTCAGGCACCAGTAGGACGAGCACAGCTGCGCGCACGAGCGCGCGAGCGCGCCGTGTACAGCCAGGTGAAGTACTGGTGCGCTGTACCCGACGCGATGGTAACTCTGTACCTGTACTGGCGATGCACGTTACGAGGGGTGGACACGCAACAACGCGCGATGACAGCGATGTAATGCTGCTATCATCACCAGCGGTGGTTGTTTCGCCCCCTTGCGCAAAGAGCGGCGGGAGAAGCGCACAACGCTGAGGGGCGCGGGAACGTGGGACCATGTGTGGTCGTGTCGCACCGGCTTTTAGGTGTGTCGGGGTAGGTTGTCGGCGACGTCGCAGAAGACCCGCCGAGTCGGTAAGCTGTGGGTCTTTCTTCGCGGAGAGCGGTGAGCCGGCCGCCGCTGCTGCACCAGCGATGGCTGCTGTCCACCCCACAAAGCGCAGGCTTAGGATGATGCCACGAAACGCACAAGTCACGTTAGGTGGCGGAGCTGTCCCCCGGCGGGCAGCTCGTGTTGTCACAGATGCGTTGCCGTGACGTTGGAGGCGGGTTGGCCGGCGTAGAGGCCCTTGTAGCCCATGCCGGCCCGTAGTAACGATGCCCATGATGTCGGGGCGAGGGTGACGACGAGGCGGCCGCTGCTGCTGCACCAGCGACGGCCGCCGAAGTCCCAAACCCAGAGTTGGCCAGGGGTAGTTACGGACACCACGAGACGCCAGGCACGCCAGGTGGTAGAACTGTCCCCCGGCAGGCAGCTGCAGAGTGTCGTGGTCCTTGTGACGACGACGTTGCAGTAGGAGGCGTCGGAGACGCATCGGCACAAGCCGCACAAACGCCTCCCACTGCGACCACAGCAAACGTTGCTGAAGCATTATTGGGGCGAGGGCAACGAGTCCTCTCAAAACACCGGCGAATGAGCGGCGCCACCCCCGTAACAGACCAATTACGCGAGTAGTTCCGGAAAACCACAGCATGTAACGACCGTTGATGCCACGACGCCATTCTGCGAGGACACGCGGACCGGGTTGTAGTGTCTTGCGGGACAACAAATGGCCGCCCCGACGACACAGACGTCCTCCTCCGTCCGCGCCGATTTGTTGCGGTGGGCGTAGTTGCCGTCATTGACAACCTTGACGAGCAGCGGCCATGGTGCCGAGCGCGTCCACCTCACCTAAACCTCAAGAGTTGACTACTGCGAGAGTGCGCTCCACTGCGAGAACCCCGAAGGCATGTACTGCGACTCGACTTCGGGTGTTGAGGTTTAACCCCCCCCCCCCCCCCCACGGGGACCCCCAGCTCCAATTCCTTGCCGTGCGCATCGCTACCCTAAAACGTCCCAGCTGCAAGGCCAGGGCAAAAATCGAAAAACGACATCGGGCCGCGCACGAGTAGGAAAAGCCACACTACCAAGGGGTTGTCTGTCGCTGCCTGATGTTGTAACGCTTGTGCGCGGCACGACGACTCACTACCGGGTTAATGAACCTCTGTGCGGACTTGTTCAGCCTCAGTGACCCTCGCGCGCACAAGTACGCGAAGCCGCTGCCGAAGGCAGCGAGCTGGAAGATGGCAGACGAGCTGCTGGTGGCTGTCCTAAGTAGCTCCCCGGCCGGGAGCGCAGGGCTCGCGGGCGATGGGGCGGCCCGTACCAAAACCCGATGGTAACAGTTACTTAACCGCTTGAAACCACTACATACCGTACGGGTCGCACTAGGACAGTTTTAATCCGTAGGAAACCCCATAAACACGTTTATATCATAATCCGCCCACCCCCCGGCCCAGGGTCCTTAATTACACAGCCGTCCGATTACGATCTCACGGTTGGGAGGCTATGAGCGCGCATGCTATACTGCCTATACTGGCTAAACTCGTTAGTTACTCGCTACTGGTGGCTACTCGCTACTGGCTACTCGGTATTCGCGACTGGTACTCGCTAGCGACTACTCGCCATTGGTACTCGCTACTCGGTGCTGGTAATGGAAGAAAGATTGTACTCGCTAGTCGTCACAAGCGCTTATCTACTGACATGCACTACTAAGTACTATAATCCGGTGGAGCCGCCGCTCGAAACGCTGCGCCAGATGACTTCTACGCAAGCCATCACGCGAGTTCTTACTTCACAAAGCGCTGGCAATGTCGTTCATGGAATTGTCGGCCAGTGATATAGAACCCGTTCTTTTAAATATTTTCTAAAAAAACGACGCATCGCTGATTCAACTGTCAAGTTACTTCATATATATTATATATAGTTACATGAGCTAGCTGCAAAAGGCGATCAGGAAATCACCCAAATAAAAGGGAATAAGAAACCAGCCACTACAGCAACTCCGAGGTGGAAGCATGACCAGAAGAGGGTGCGGAACGAGCACGGGCAGACGCATCAGACTTGGCCGTCTGCACTCCGGTAGAGAGAATGCCGCCCAAGGTACCATGCGCACAAGCAGTCGTGACTCGCTGCAACAACATCCGCCGCGTGCGCGACATGTGATGGCGGAACTCAGAGGGTTGGCTGGCGACAAAGTTCCGAAGAGCTTCTAATGGATTGACCTCGAAGGCAGCATGAAGTCGGGGCGGAAAGACCGCCAGTAAGTTGCGCACATCAAGCAACATTGCAGACGTAGACCACCGTCAAAGCGGATTATCCGAGGCGGCCGCGGTCCTCAACCACAAAGGGGTAGTACCGGTGAACACCATGTACTGGGGCGGAACACGCCCGGTCCGCCGCCAGCTTATTGTCCTCCGCCTCGGTCGCCGCGATCCCCGGCGGGGTGCACCAGCGGGGCCGTTGTCCCAAGTGGGAGTCGTGGAGGACACGCACGCGAAATCGATAATGTAATCGCATGCCGGGCCTCAGATTATTTATCATCGCGTGTCGGCTCTTCGCGTTTTATATAACTTCTTCATGTTAAGCGCCCGTATTTAGATATTTGTACGTGAAATTATTGCTGGCTGCCTTCAATGAGACCTTTCCTACATCGGCGCTTTAACATTCGCGCACAAAACACACACACACACACACACACACACATACAGAAAAACACACACAAACACACACACATACACCAAAAACACACACTCACACACAGATACACAAAAACACACGCCCACACACATACACAAACACTCACACACAGTAAAAGCCGAACTAAATGCAAGCGTGAAATGTTACCAGCAAAAAGGGAGATATGCGCCCGAAACTGTAAAGGTCAAGCAGGAGGCCATGGAGCCAAAATACCAAGGAAACCAGGAAGTCGCCAAGTTGCCTAGGAACCAATAGGGTCTAGGAACCGTTAGAAGGGGCCAAGGAACGACCAGAAAAAAACAAGAGGGAAACGGAGAATCAATGGCGGGGACCACCGCCCAGGGGTAGACCAGTACCGCGGCAAGTGCGCTTGCAGCCAAGCAATGACCCGGGTCATAGCAACGCATGCGGACGAGCGACGCGATGCACGTGCAGGAGCACCATCACGAGCCGTGCGCGCCGCCGCGATCCCGCCAAGAGCGTTGTCCGCATGCGCCATGATGAGCAAGGACAAACGGCCGCGGCGCCACGCACACAAGACCCGGCCGATTGTCTGGGTGCGTGTGGATGACTATCACGAGCTCAACCAAAGAGCCTCAGCGTGCGGGGCCAACGAGCCGAGCTCGGAGACTGCGAAAGGCACAAAGCGAGGCATGCTGGCGGCGTTTCAAACACCTTCGTTATACTTATGGATTTTCTCTGCGGCTCGCAATGCAGTCGCTGGATCCGAGCTTGTCACGCCGAGGATAGGGGCAATGGTGTTACAGATAGCAACCGTGTCCCGCGGGTACCACATACCCAAGAATCCCAACATCGGCCGGCCTTCAAAAGAGAAACAAGCGCCGACGGGTCCGTGAGGATATGGACACCCACGCCTAGGGCAGTCTTCACGTCGTGGCAAACGTCGGAAAGGCCATGTGCCACCCACTCGTGTGCACCATGATTGAAGTCGCCCCCATAGCAACGGGCCACATAATTAGCGTACGCGACTGCCCAAGGAGTTAGCTCCACGCCAAAAGCCTCAAAACGGACAAGCATGCATTGTGCCGAGTAGGAGCAAAAAGCACAACATGGAACAGTATTGTAACGTATTTTGCACCGCGCATTTCATTTTGCACCGTAGGGTTTTGTTATACCCTAATTCCGGGGCTATTATCAGTACTTAAGATTCACGGTGATGTAGCTTGGGTTGGTAGAAATAGCGTGTAGGGCGACATTCTTCAGCGTGCACACTAGGCGCGGCGCATATCCAATGCATGGTTTGGAGCATTTTGTCCAAAATTTGACAAAGTGGAGGCAAGTCAGTATTGATTTTGATGATTAAAACCATTGAAAAGCCACAAGGTGTTGCTAATAGTCTATTCCTTAAGCATTCGCAACTCAAGCAAGTCATTTTTCGTGGCGGCGTTAAACTTCACGACGCCGCCGCCGGGTTTTCGTTGCGATGGGGTGGTTGACATGACGTGGACACAATTGTTTCGTATTTCGGGACACCCAATCTACGTGTGTCTGCACGACTTGGACCGTACAACCATAGTGCCGTCCGCATTGAACACCTCGCGACTTCCTGACACGTCGTGGATGGCCTTCGCGTATGATAGAGGGACGGCTTCGACAAGCTTCCAAGGGAGCGTCACGCACTTCTCCCAGCTTGTGTCAACCGGCTTCTTCCCTCCTTTTGTCCGCGCGTACAACCATAGGGGCATGAGAGGATCGCCCTTTGCATCGGCATGGAAGGGCTCGTATACGGCCACGAGCAACGTGTCTTCGGTAGTATAACGCGACTTCACAGACGCGATGACGAATCTCGACTCCCAGTCACCAAGGCTTTCTGGACACTTGTCTTCCACATGCACCTATATACCGTCCCCCTCGAAAGTCTCGACTTGTACGTATCTGTCCATATCGCCACGTCAGCACCGGCGGCGCCGACCGCCGAGTGGTAAAGTGGCGCATTTTTATGATATAAACAACTTAGAATATTCATTAATGGCTTGAGATGTGATAGGTGGCGGAGGGGGGGGGGTACCTATTACGCTCATGATTCCGGTCTGCGCAGGTTCGAACCCTGCGGGCCCCCTCGGTGGAAATATAACCGAGGGGTTAAGGGGGGGCCGATGCAAATATTTTTAGGTTCTCCTACAAACCCTAGTACAGTGACTTACCGCGCGACCCGCATCCCGATAATAAGGCGATGTACTCGCCCCGCGCGGGCGGATTCTCCCCCCTGAGGGGCCCGTTAGGCGCAGCCCAACAACCGAATATGGGAGCGTATTGACGGCCGGCCCTAACACATACCCTGGACGATTCTCTAGCAGGTGACCATATGGACCCACCCGCTGACTCGGGGTCTGCACCTCTGCGCAGTATAGGCTGAAGCCCGGCTCTACCAAGGGCGCATTGAATGCGGACAGCAGCTGTAGGTGGGATGGCTTTTGAACAAGCATGTATCGCAGTATCGGCCGTTTTGCGGGAACTGCTCACTTGCTTGCGTGCCGACGGTGGGGAGAGCGCGCCTTTGTTAATGTGCTCTACGATGGTAGAGCTACCTCTTGGCGTGCATCCGTAGATAGAACGCATATACGTGCGATATAAAAATTCGCGCCCTTGTGACATTGGGTTATCAAATTCATTACTAACCCTGAACAATGACACGCACACGTATGGCATTTACAATGAGAGCCCAACAAACGCCACTTAGGGCTCCCCCCACGCATGATGTCGTGTTCACGTATGACACATGGAAGGGCGCGGCCGGAAACGAAGGTGAGAGCTCATAATGGGCCAATGTACAATTGATGCTTGACAAGGGGGGCAAGACTTTTGTGGGCAGCTGTATAATGACGGCCAAGACCGCGAGCTGTGCCAGTCCCGAGCGAGACGCCACATACCGTTTTTGTCCCAGCTCGGACAAAATGACAAGCGAGGTAAATGTACCAAATTGTTTTGTCCCGTAAAGGACAAAAATGACAAACTGTGGGACTCGCATCTGGGACGTCGATTACAACCATGTTCGTGCCCTTCGCATTGCTAGGCGATGTGTTTTTATGGAGCCTCTCCCCGGCGCCGACATGAGCTCCCCGAAAGGCATTGTCATCTTGAAGCATTTGAGCTCGAAGCTCGGCTTCAACGCGAGCGGCTTTCGGCAGTGTCGAGGTCGGCGTTGGTAGCCATCGTCTGACGTGCGTTAGAGGGCGCGGTCTGCCCGTGCTCGTGCAAGAAGTCGCCAAATTCCTCTTTCCGCTGCGGCCTGAACTCGGGGAATGCTACCAAAGGAGCAGTCTGCTTCTCATCCAACTCGTCGAGCAGGTTCTTCCTGCTCTCGCGCTCGGGGGAGGAGTGTCATTCGACCGTCATAAGGTCCGTGATATGAACGACTTGACCTTCTTGAAGTCATGCAAGTACCTTTGGACATTTTGCGTGTCGGGCTTCTTCTTGTCGCAGAGAGCGTACAACAGGGGGCGGCCCGCACGAATCTCGGGCGTCCCAGTTGGCGTGCTCTTCAAGACTTGCACGGGCTCGGAAAGCGGTGTGTTAGACCACAAGGCTTCGCGCAGCGAGCCGCCACATGCGGCGGCGTCATCAAGGGTGAACTCGAATTTGTGCGGCTTGTTGATGTCGTGGATGTGGTTCCCCTACTACCTCTTGGGTTGAGCAGAGAAAAAAGAGGCGGTCCGAAATCGCCAACGCACATTGTGAGCGAAGCGATACCGGTAGCACCGCGTTTTTTGTTCCGAAATCCGAGGCGTCCTCCTCCTCCCCCTCCTCCGCGTGTGCTGCGTCTTCGTGAATGAACCGTTATACGCTCCATATTTGATCGTTTCATTTTCCGGCGCTTGTACCACAGCCCGTAAAAATCCTGCAACTAAGACGAATTTATGTTTAATTTTACCGGAAACACTTCACAGAAATCACGAATGTCCGCCCTCCGTCCTCGCGTGCTGCGTCTTTGTGAATGAACCGTCATACCTTCGATATTCGCTCGTTTGATTTCACGGTACAAGTACGTGTACGGCTAATTTCGGAATGAACGCGCGTGTTTTCTAGCCTAGGCACGCTATGTATTCGTTTGATACGCCAAAATAACGCGGTACAACAGCGCGTTTTCACTGCTGGTTCAGCAAGCGAGACGTGCCATGTTCCCCTACCTCTCGGAGGAAAAGGAGGACCGCGTCCGAAATCGCCTCGAATACGAGAGAATCGATACCGGTTACAATACGGTTTTATGACGCACTCATCGAAGAAACGTGGTCCGCTTAACCACGCTCACCACATAGTAAGCTCGAGTAAGCGCATGTATGTAGTAAGCTTAACCCCCGCTTAACGTTAAGCGTCGCAGTACTTTATTACAGGCTGGAGGCATGTGTACGGCAGCGATGTCTTGCACTGAGTACTAGAGAATAGCGTGATGAGTAGCGCCACCAGTAGTCGCAACTCGCAAGTCATCACTTCATGGCACCAGTAGTCGGGAGTCATCACTATATAAGGTACGGCGGGAGTGGCACGAGTACAGTACTTAACGATACTCTAGAAAATCACCAAGCGCGGCGGTAAGCGCGACTACTCCGCTACTACTCGCGAGTAGTCGTGGGGGTTCAAACGTAACGGGCGGGAGCTGCAGTACTGTTCGCCACTTACCGACAACGTGATAAATACAGCGGAAATGAATTTCATGCGGGCGGCGGATGGTTTGAGGTTTTATAAAGTAGAAGCGCCAGGCTGGATGTTGCCAACCCAACAACCAATGAAAGTGGAGCTTCTAACTGTAGTTAAGCGCATTTAAGCGCGCTTAATCCTATCTGGCAAATTTGATATGTGAGTGTCGGTCACTTTCAGTTTTATGCAGATGGGATCGGACACTGTGCGAAAGTACTGTGAGATAAACCAGAAAATGTAATTACATCGGACCGCTAGTGCCCGTGGCCGCCGCCGCGGCGCGGCATGCTACCGCGGCGGCCTGCTGGGGCCGCGCTGCTGGGGCAGCGCTGCCGCTGGCCTCTTCCGCCTGCCGTTGGCTTGTGGTGCTATGCCCGCTGGTTGACGAGCACTCCGACTGGAAGTTTCTAAGTTGCTGACAGTTGCCGTTTTACCGCGCCGCTCTTCCCCGTAGCAGCGACTAAATCGCACCCATGGTCGAGCTCAACGGAGCTCGGTCATGGCGTGGACACGTTACCCGCCACGCACGCCGCTACCGCCGCTGCCACCGCCGCTGCCAATCTCCAGCCCATGTCCCCCAATGTAGCAGGCCGAGTCCGTAGCACTGCATGTATCTGTGAAGTGCGGGTCAAGCGGGAAGGTCAGCGAGCCATTATCACTCGGATGGAAGAGAATAAACTCAGGCGGTGGGTCCGCGGCTACCGCTCCCATCAATACCGTCAGCCCGTGAGCGACGGGTCCAGCGACTGATTACCTTTCGTACCGGTGGATGGTCGGGGTACTGCTCCGTCGGATGTGGTGTTTTGGTAATGGTAGAAGATATGGGGTAGGTAGACGACGAAGACGACGACGCAGCAAGAGCAGTATACCGGACTACCGTACCAGTGAGTAACGACAACCTGTATTAGCAAGCTCCCCACATACGCACGTCACAGATACGCCCTCCACGCACGGAAATTTAAAAGCGTGTGTATTCAGTAGCTCGGGCGGTCGCTCGTACGTACCGGTACGGGGTAGGCTAGCAATACGGTATGGGTAGCGCTGCGGCCCCGACTCCCCGATGCTCGTGCGGTCCCGCCGGTCAACGAACGCCCAACGAGCAGCAGGCACGCGAGGGCGCAAGCGGTAGCGCGTGCGCAAATACAAATCTCGTGGGAATCAGCGAATGCTTACAGAGCGGAAAAGGCATTGGAGAGTAGGGAATAAACTGCCGGCGGGTGGTGGCGTGACGTCGGACTGGCGTGATGGCGAAGGGGATGACTTGTGCGGATATGCCCGTCGTCGTGCTGCGGTAGTCGCTAGCAGTCCTCGTCGCTATGACAGGTATACATGGTAGCCGCTCCGGCGAAGCCCTGAACCTCTCCAGTGGGACCCGGCATTTCCCAAAATTGTTTAGGATTTGCGATTCTCGGTTTGGATAGTCGTGTCACACATTAAATTGAAGCTATCGTCGAGGCGAGTCCGAACCTGATGAGTTTTCGGAATCCATTAATCTTAAATCGAGGTCGACATATCACCTAGTCCCAGCAGTACTTATTGTCGGTAGTATATATGCAAGAACGTTGTTTCCCCTACCTCTTGGGTTGAGCGGAGGAAAAGGAGGACCGCGTCCGAAATCGCCTGGAATACGAGAGAATTGATACCGGTTGCAATACGGTTTTATCACGGATTTTTAGGCGTCCTCCGTCTGTTCTCCGTCCTACGTTCTCCGTCCTACATCAAACGCCTTTCGCGTATGAACCGTCATACGTTCGGTATTCGCTCGTTTTATTTCACGGTACAGGTATGTGTACGGCTCATTTCTAAATGGACGCGCCTGTATTCTAGCCCCGGCACGTCATATATCCGTCTGATACGCCAGAATAACGCGGTACGGCAGCGCGTTTTTACTGCTTAATCAGCAAGCGAGACGTGCCCGCCTCTTTTATGTACAACGACTATACGGTAGTCCAAGTATATGCTGTAAAATGATGTTGTAAAAAGGGGTCGCCGCGGTGCGGGGGCAGTCCGCCGACCCAGGGCCCGGCGTCCGTCGACGGACGGGCGACGGTCGAACGGCGGCGTCTGGCGTCCGGTGCCGGTACAACCCGCCTCGTAGACCTGACGACCGGCCCGACCTGCGCGGCCTCGTGCGGGATGCGGGCCGCATGTAGGCGGTTTGTACTGTATTGCTGATCTTGAAATGCTGCTTTGGGGGGGGGGGGGGGGGGGGAGGGGGGTAATACTGCTTTTAGCGGTGGGTTGGGTACTGGCCTTTTTGTAATGCACACCAGTAGTCAGCGGCAAGCTTTTACGCGGCTTGTAGATTTAATCTGTTTTACGGATTAATACGTCTCTTAAACAAATAAATTACTGACAAATCTAATGCTAAAAGCAGTATTACCCGAAAAAACACAGTATTACAAGATCAACACTAAAAACCGGCTAAAAGCGGCCCACATCCCGCATCAGGCTCAACCCAAGAGGTAGGGGCACCTCCACAAATCCCCGGCGCGAAGCGCCGCTTAGTATTTATACTGGCCCCACGGTGTGCTAGCGAATTCGTGCGGCGGGATTCTATAACGTTTCTATACGAGTCATTTTCGCTCAAGACATATTAATCCTTTACATATATCATTACGCAATTTGCTGACGTCGTGATAATGGGTTAATGACAACTTACTGTGTTAAGGCGAATAGTTATTGCTCCTGTTAATTACTTAGCACGAGGTTAACAAATCTAAAGCCATGCACAGCGGTCTTTCTGCGCATAGCTGCCTAGCCGTAGCCAGCATCATCCTGGTACTAATACCCACACAAGATGAGCAGCTCCGCGCCAAGGCTACTATGGACTGCGTGTAGCATGATCCCAAAATAGTCCAAAGCCCCGCGCAGTGGCCGCTCCACATGCATGGTGCCCACACAACACTATCTACCATCCCACAGCCCCACGCAGCGGCGGCTCCGCTCCTATCCCTACACCTTAATCCATAAATCATAAATCAGCGGTCGCTCCACCCCTCGCCCCAAACCTTCATCCATCAACCCATAGCCCAGCGCATCGACCGCTCCGCCCCTTGCCTCACACCTTCATCCATCAATCATCAGACCCGCGAAGCGGCCGCTCCACGCCCAGCCCCGCACCTTCATCCATAAACCCATAGCCCAGCGCAGCGGCCGCTTTGCCCCTCGCCCGGCACCTTCATCCATCAATCATCAGACCCGCGCAGCGGCCGCTCCGCCCCTCGCCCCGCACCTTCATCCATAAACCCATAGCCCAGCACAACGGTCGCTCCGCCACTTGCCCCACACCTTCATCCACAAATCATCAGACTCGCGCAGCGGCCGCTCCGCCCCTCGCCCCACACCTTCATTCATAAGTACAAAGCCCCGCGCAACGGCCGCTCCGCTCCTAGGCCAACTACCTTCATCCCTAATTCATCAGACCCGCGCAGCGGCCGCTCTGCCCATACCCCCACAGCTTCATTCCTAAACCAATAGCCCCGCGCAGCGGCCGCTCCTCCCTTGCCCCTATCAGCATCATCCGCACATCTACAGCCCCGCACAGGGGCCGATCCATCCATAATACAGTCCCACCATTTCTACTCACCACCCCACATACAGCCCCGCGCAGCGGCCACTTTGCCACCATCACTATTCGCAAACCTATAGCCCCGTTGTGTGGTCGGCGTGTCCACCGCCATTTCCAAACAAACCTTTACAACCCCTTTACAGTCCCGGGTCTGCCAATGGGCTGGAGCCTCTCGCCATATTACTTCATCACGCTCACCCAAGTATTCATCACCCACATGCGGAAACCCGAGCCCGAGCCCCCCCTCATCGTCTACGCAGCCCACACGGAGCAAGCGCTACCTCCGGCGGACCAGGTGGAGGGGGGCGCGCATCCTACCTTACGTGGACGACTTCCTCCTCTTCTCTGCATCGATGGAGCAGGCGCTCCACCTCCGTCAACGGCTCGCCAGCCTCCTCGACGCCTTGGGGCTGCATCGGAACCCCACAAAGGGCTTTTGGGAGCCCTGCCAGTTCGGCAGGCACCTGGGGGTGGACATCGACTCAGCGTCCGGCATATTCTACGCACCGGCAGACAAGCTGAACCGGCTCTCCCGGCAGGCCACCCGGCTCATCGGCCGCGCCGCGCGGATCGCCAGGTGGCTCCCAGTGCGCGAGCTGCAGTCACTGGCAGGGCAGGCGCAGTACCTCTTTCTGGCGATCCCGGCCGCAAGTTTCTTCCTGTGGGAGCTCCACTCCGTGGTCGGCGACCGGTGGGGCGGGCGCGTCCGGATGACGCCACAGCTCCGCCGCGACCTACAGTGGTGGACATCGGTGCCCAGTTAGTCCAACGGCAAGCCCATCCACCGCCCGGTGGAGACGGCTTATCTGCACACCGACAGCTCAGGCTACGGGTAGGGCGGGGTGTTGATCGGCAGCCTGGAGGCGCAGGGATTCTAGAGCTCGGCGGACGAGCGCCAGCACATTACCTGGAAGGAGCTCAAAGCGGTCCGACTTGCCGACTTGAGGAAAGCTTCCTCCCCCACCTCGCCGGGCGCAACGTCCTCCTGCACGAGGACAACCACGCGGTATGTCACGTTCTGTCGGGCCTAATCTCACGCTCTCCCGAGATGATGGCCGAGCTGCGACGACTATGGTGCTTGCTGGACTCGCACGGCATCCACCTGCGCGCGCGGTACATTCGCTCGGCAGCGAATATCTGGGCGGACCGTCTAAGCCGGCACCTCGACAACGACGATTGGCAACTCGACCCCCTCAAGTTCGCGGAACTGGACATTCCACCGACCGCTTCGCGTTCGCCCTCAACACCCTGCTCCCCCGCTACAACGCGGCGTGGTTGGACCCTACGTGCGAGGCGGTGGACTCGTTGCACCTGCCGGGTGCGGACTGGCGCCGCAAAAAACAATTGGTGCAACGCACTACCCTGGCCCCTGTTACCCGACGTCGTGCAGAAGCTGCAGCAGAATGGCGCAGCGGCGACCGTCGTCGCCCCGCGATGGGAGGGCAAGGCGTGGCACCATGCACTCACCGAGATGGCAGTGGAGGAGCTCACGGTGGCGCCGCGCGCCGGTTTGTTCCGGCCGGGACGGCGGGACTTGCGAGGTATGATCGGCATGCCTCACTGTCCCGTGACTGCATTCCGCGTTCCCTTCCGGCATGGGTCTACCCGCGCCGAGGGGCCGTAAGTCCTACGCTATCCATGTTTCCGGGCAACGGCCACCAGCTACCGGTTGTACGTGCGGCACCAGTACGAACTGCAACGGTGAAGTACCGCGTCGAGGTCGCGAGTTGTACGACACCATGGGCTGATTCAATGCGTCCGTACATGACACGGGTTCTAGGGTCTGACACCTTGGCGTCCAAACCCGGGAGCTCCTATCAGTTGCGTGGGCGCCGGCCACTGCGGCGTCTTACGCCAGTTGCATGGAGCAATATTTCCGTAATGCGAAGAGGAGCGGCGACCGGCCCTGGCTGCCGACCCCGGGACTAAAGCACGGTACGTCACGTGGTTGGGCAACATGGGGACGATCAAAGCCTCCAGCTTGCAGCCTTACATGTCGGCCGTCAACAACTTCTTCAAGGACCACGGCCGGGAGCCGATGCATGGCTTTGGGCGATCTGGTGAGCAGGGTCCGCAAGGGCCTCGCGGCGTCACAAGTGACGTTAAACCCCGAGCTGATGCGGACCCCATTGCCCGCGCGTGTGGTGTTGAAAGCCCTGACCCTGGCAAAAGCCCTACGGCTGGAGCTGGGACCTACCTGGGGCACGCACCCAAGCACCGTGGTGCGCGTGGAGCTGTTCCGCGCCAGCCTGGCAGTCGTCGTGCTTTGTCTGTTTTTCTGCCGCGGAGGAGCGGGGGTGGAGTGTCGCACGGGCGACCTCACGGTCGGCCTGGACGGCGGAATACCCTTTACCATCGTGACCGGAAAGGCCAGCGTGGCGCGGATGCAAGCAAGAAGTTGTTGTGTCAGCTGCCAACGCCAGCGCATGCCGAAATCGCGGAGCTGCTGCACTACTTTGATGCCGCCCGTCCGGTGTTCGCCGGCGTCCGCGTGCTAGCGGCGCGATGGGCCATCAGCCAGCGCGAGGGGCAGGCCAAATGGACGGCGGACACCCTCACCAGCTGGCTGCAACTGGTGCTGACAACAGTGCACGACCGCCCCCCTCCCGCCCCCCCCCGCGGGGTTCGCGTGGACGTCCCACTCCCAAGGGGGCCACAACAGTCGCGTACGTGATTGGCGTGACCATGCAGAAGATCAAGTACTTCGGCGGCTGGGCGATGGAGTCTAGCGTGGTGCTCGACTACATCGACCCAACAGTGCTGCCGTGTCCGGCAGCATGGCACCTCGTTGGTTGGCTGACCCCCTGGGGCGATCAACCAGCCGGGCTGCCACGCCAAATGGCGACATGATGGCAAAACTGCGAGCCCCCTGCTTTGATAATGGTCATATTGAGAATTATAGAGACTTGAATTGCACGGGGCTAAGTACGACGGGTGTTACCCGACGTTACAATTCCGCCATACGCGGCTAGTACGCTATTGCCGTGTGCCCACGTCCATCCCTCACCCCGATATGACGACCCGCGACGCGGCGGTGTCTCCACCTTCTGCCTTTGCGCCAGCTTCCAGCTAGCGCAACCCACCCTTCCCAACCCTTTCATGCGTGTTTTGGGGCCTGAGCCCCTATGCCAAACGCTGTAAGATATCTAGCACTTTTTTGGCAAAACTGCGAGCCCCCTGCTTTGCTAATCAGAGCACAAGCGCCAGGCTGGATGTTGCCAACCCAACAGCCGATGAAAGTGGAGCTTCTAACTGTAGTTAAGCGCGTTTCAGCACGCTTAATCCTATCCGGTTCTCGGTCGCTTTGCGCAATGTGATCGTTATGTATACGCATATTGGCGTGTACGTGCTGCGACAGAATGACACACCCAAGATGCGTTCGTGCTGAGGTGGCTTTTTTCGAAATTTTGATTGGTGCATATCATACGGCATATCGGAAGAAGGCAGTCGGACTACCATACGCGCACCGTTCCCTACCTGCTGGTCGGGCTACAGTATGGGTCATTTCTATTTTGTTCTCAGCAGGATTTTCCAGCACCATAGCCGTTCTCTCCCACCGCGCACACACCCAGCACTCGCGCATATCCCTGAGCGGATAATATGTCATCGCCGCCGTACAGGTAGAGCATGCAGATGTGGCGTTGTTCGACGAATTTGAAGCGCTCGTCCTGGAGGTGAGACGTTGGCCGCAGCTGTGCGTGGTTCGCATGTTACGGTATGTTTCTCGTTCCCTTGTTATCCCTCTCATGCAGCGCCAGCACTGCCTGCTTGTAGAGACACAGCAGGACAGGTTAGGAAGTACCTGGTCACCTAACGTGTTTTGTCTGTTTCTTGGTTACGACAGGCACCGCTACTGGTTTGGGACCTGTGTGGAGCGCGGTTTCCGCGGCCGGGCGCGCGTGCAGCAGCGATCCCTACCTCTGCGCGGCCTGTCGCCGTTCTGATCGGCGACATACTTGTTGCGTCAAATGCATCGCAGCCCAGCTGTATGATAAGGTTCGTTACCGCTGCCACTGTGTTTTGTGGTGCCTGTAGCTACCATCTTTCTGTGTCTATTGACCCGGTTCGCGTATTCCGTCGCTCTGCTCGGGCGCTGTGTTTGTAGGTAATGTGCCAAGTCGTCATTTCGAGCAGGTCTATGTCACACGCAAGTACCTGTATGCCTCGCTTTTGTTTTTGTAAGGTCCTCACGAAGCTGTCTGTCTCTGTTTCGGTGCCTCCCTCGGTGTAGTATCTTCCGAGTCCGAATGTATGGATAGTTTTCGGGAATTTAGTTGCCCCTGGCAGGGCACTGAACGCTAAAACTCGGAAATGTGAATCGATGCACATTAGTCATACGTTCCGCATCGTCATTGTTATGTCCTTTCATCTGGTTTGCGTCTAGGGTCACTTGTCTCGAGCGCTGTGTTTGTAGGTCATGTTCCATGTCACCGCGTAACTAACTGTGTCAGATTAATCGGTTTTTGGGTCTTCACGAAGGTGTATATCTCTCTTTCCTATGCGCATAGTCTATTCTGAGTCTGACTATATGGTTTCTTGTGGGGAATTTAACTTGCCCCTGGCACATCACCAAACGCTGCAACTTGTTGTGTTTCACCAGAAATATGAATCGATGCACATCATGTATTGATAATGTATTCGGCGTCGTCGTTGTCCTCATCGTTCCTTGACATGATGTAATACGACAGGAAATGACCTTGGAGTTGTTAATAATGTATTATATTGAGTAAGTTCCGACTATATGGTCTCATATCGAGGTTTTTAGTTGCCCCATACAAGTAAACCCCTAGCGCATACAAGTTAGGTTTACATCAAGAGTAAAGTCTATCTATCATCGAGTACTTGATCTAATTATGTGGTTGTGTGATCTGTGCAGGAGGAGATGGCTGCCAACACAGTCGAGAAAATGAAATTTATCAGCTATTTGAAAGGCCGAGATTGCCTTGGGGCTGTGTCCCGCGCAGTCACCGGAAAATCCTAGAACATCGTACATCGTTCTCAACTGTGTTTGCCCTTGGGAAAGGCACGCAGTCTGTTGTAGTATTAGTAGTTTTACCGTTTCAGCCCGGTAAACACTGATGTACACCTTATTCCCTGGCCGGGTCTAAAGGCCGCAACACCTGGACGTCGTGCACCCAGTAGTCCCGCATTAGTGCACGCGGTTTGCAGTGGTGTGTGTGTTGCCTGAACTCCGAAGCCGGGACTGGCCTGCGACTAGCTTAGGGCCAAGCGAAAAATCCAAATCTCGCGAAAAGCTTACCAAAGTTGACCAAAGTTGAAGCCTGGACTGGCTTGCTCCGGCCAAAAAAGTTTGCCGAGCCAAAAATCCAAATTTGACCAGAACTTGACCGTAAGGTGACGGAATTCCCGAGAGATTAAAAGATATTCAAAGTGGCTGGACGTATGACGTGCTGTATGAAATACTTGTCTCTGATTCCTACCTACCATATCCTTGCATTCTGGGATATTTGTGCCTGACATGGCAGATATATCATGGGAAAAATACGGCTTGCCAAGCATTCATACAGACATAAACCATCTGAATGCAATATGGGGGTACTTTGATCGGACATTATTCAGAGACATGCTTGTACGCCCCTGCTGTGGCACCACTGTAATATCAACTTTTGACCCTCGTACAGAAGCGTATGATTTCAATGGCTTTACCCTACGTTCAATTGATTTATGTGACATGCCGTTTATTTATACTGCTCATCACCATTTGCAGAAATTTTGTAATGTACAACCATGCCACACGTGTGCATATATATGTAGAGACTGTGTAAATGCCGAAGTAAGAGAAGAAAAGAAAACATATGTTGTTGCAATGCCAAGCAAGACATATATGTGTGATATAACTCGAACTCCCCGTAGTGTATTGCATTTCTTACCTGTGGTAGATGTCCATATCGAAATGACCAGGAGATATATTGGATATTTTGAAGGGAATTTGCAAGAGCGATCATTGATACATGCACCCCTCATGGCCAATGATCGTAACACATATGAGTCAACAAGCCGCAGTTTCCTACCACACATGCAACGAGTCATAAATAATTTGTATGATGTTAACCCTCTCTATCACATGTCTGTTCCTTTTATTGAGCGAGATATGGAGAAGGCGGCTGTGACAATCGTTT
>VCJN01002462.1:0-95494 GCA_006384855.1 Tetraselmis striata
CCATGCCTATTGCACCCATGATCCTCCGCTCCGCCTGGCGGGCGCCCCTCCTTCAATATTTTGTAGCGCAATATCGTCTACCATTTTATGGCATGACGAGTACCGGCGCTTGTTCCGCGGGCCGGGGGTGCAGTGACTACTACTTGGGGGGGGGGGGGGGGGGGGTTGTAAATTCAATAATCTGCGATACTTGGGCGTAGCGCTTAGAAACGTCCGTCAGTCTTGGGCTGGGTGCGGATGAGTCGCTGCCGCCGACTGCGATCAAGGCGGGGGGGGAAATGTCGCTGTTTCGGCGGTTGGCTCTGCCGCATGGCACCGGCTCCTCCTCTTCGTCGAATGTCGCCCAGACGCGGCCGTCGCCGTCAGAGGCCGCTCTCATGCTCGCTGCTGGCTGCGGCGGCGCTAGTGGGCTAGTGATGGCTAACTTGCCTCGGGCTGCGCGGGGCTGCGTTGTTGTTTGGTGTTGGGCGGCAAGCCGACGGCCTTAGTCGGGGCTTGCCGGTGGCTGCTCCCGTAGGATCGTCTGGTGCGGAGGGTGGCGGAGGAGGTGGGTCTCCGCCGCGAGCAAGGCCATGTGGGATACGAGGGCTGGCTTACCGGCCGGGGACGATCTTTCGATGGGCGCGGCGGCCTCCGTGGCCGCCATGTCTAGCTCGACTTGGCGCTCGACCGTGCCGTCGGGGGTGCTGTCGCGGTAGGTCTACGTGGAGAGGGGAGCCGGCAAGTCCAGCTTAGACATGCCGTTCCTGTCTAGGGGGTTGTCGGCCGGTTTGTCTTGCTCGCCGTCGACTCCATGCAAGACTCGTCGAGGTCGAGCTGGAGTTCCTCGAAGCATGGCGGTGCCGCGGCGGAGGCGTTGGGTTGTGGCTGGGGTTTCCGGCGCTGGGTTTGGTGCTACGGGGATATGCTCCCGCCACAAGATGACGCTGATCCATGGTCTCCACTGCCGACGCTACCGCTCCGGGGTGGATGACGACGTGCTCGAAGCCCGGGGGGGGGGGGGGGGGGGGGGGGGGGGGGGGGGGCGTCTATTGCGTCCTTGTTGGCCTTCGCTGCATGTTGAGATACTGCCCCGGCTAGGGGGGTTGGGCAGCTGGTGGATAGTCGGTTGGTAGTTCCGAGAGCTCATGTGGGAGATGGTCGTGATGGTGCGCCGTGTGGTCGGATGTACTAGGGGTTGGTTGGCGATCAGTCGCCATCCGCTCCCGCCTCTGCGCGCGCACGGAACCGGCTGCGATGAGCTTTTGGGCGTCGCATGCCGTCTCGTCCACCGTCTAATGCCACTGAAGCTCTGCGTTATCGCTCCCTCGTGCGTTATTCGGCTCTAGTGGTGCGCCGCGAGGCGGAGGGTGAGAGTAGAGAGTGCGGACTGCTCGGCGCGGAGGGCGAGGGAGGCGGCGCCGGGCGGGGACTTGTGTGCGCGGCGGTTGAGCTTGCGCTTGCTGTTGTGGTCGACGACCTCGCCCGCTTCCATAACGTTGAGGCTAAACGGGTGGACCTCCATGGTCGATGGGTCGCCGGTTGTAATATAAAGGGTGATTGTGCGCAGCTGGATCGAGCGTAGCAGGGCGAGGGGGAGTTGAGCGAGATCGCGATGAGGCGCCAACGAACTCGCCGTCATCCTTACCGAGTGACATCGCGCTGAGCTGCTCCAGCCCCTCGCGCACTGGCTACATGCGGGGATCCGAGTCGTAGTTGTCCGGCTGGACACACGCCTCCCGGAGGGTGCGGGTTATCCACTCGGCGTGCGCGATCTTCGGCCGCACTGATTGAGGGTGGCGGCGATCGCGTCTGCGAGCCTGGCGACATATGGCAGCGCGAGGCGTGCTAGGGGCATGTTCATATCGCATGGGCGGTCAACACATTCCTGAAGAACTGCCTTGGCCAACGCTAGGTCCGGCTGGAGGGCTCCGGCTTGCTGAGCGGCAAGCGGGTCGGTGCCGTCGTCGTGGTAAGCAACCACAACTTGGATCGCTTCTTGGCGGGGGGTCGGAGGGCAATAGGGGAAGGGGAGGACGGGACCCCTGCACACGTCATGTAGTTGGGGTGCGGCCTCCATGTACGTCAAGGAGCTCCTGTCGGGCACTGGCGTTGTCTAAGCTGCAGCGAGGCTTCCACATCTCGCAGAGTTCTAGCACCTCCAAGGTGCCGGTGCGGGGGCGGATGATCGCGTCCCCGGCTATGTCGTCGGCCTCGTAGTCGGCCCGCTTCACTGCAGACCGGCGCGAGGCAGGTCTGGCGCATGGCGCGGTGGTGGCGGCGCCGGTTCGGCCCCGGGTGCATTTAATATTACAATAACTACAAACTAAATATTCCGGATTATACATTACTTTAATGGAACGACCCGGCCACCTGACGTGCTGCTAAGAGTAGTTTATACATACACGTTGCGTTTTTGTAAGCATGTCATAATCGCACCAGGGTTTAGTCAATCGGCCAATGAGCCAATTGCCTTGGCCTATAATCGCACAGGGTTTAATAGATTGGCCTATGAGCCATGGCCTTAAGGCCTATGAACAATTGTGGTGCTGATGCTGAAGCTGATGATGAGAAAACTATCATGGCCGTGATAAGACCTGCTCGGCAACACGATGATCTTCTATTATTATTAGTCGTATACACGCTGATGTCATTTATTGCCATCCAACATCATCGCAATTATTATCGCGTAGCATGTAAAATCCTTATACTGCAGCAGCCATATATATTTATCGTCTACATTATCCTGCCCGCAGCACACGCATGGTATATCTGTGCGTTGCTGATTATGATCACCAGTATGACCACACTTAGACAGTTCAGCATATTGATCACCAGTCTTACCCTGATGGATATAAGAGAGTATTATCGTTACTGCTGCATGATGGTGTCCTGCATGTTTAACGCTTGTACATTGCATTTCAACCGTGCAGCCACCGAATCGAATGAGTGATGACCCTTTGAATATACAGGAGTGGACAATTCAGACTGAATTTCTGCAAATATCCCAGGAAAACCGCATCCATCGTTGTGTATGAAGCCGGCTCTCTCCACCAACGCGCTACTTAGTGTATTGAATATTTCCGTAGGTCTCCTTAGTATTAAGTGCTTGCGCAGTTGGTATATGCACATGTATCATTGCCGCGGTAGGCAACATACCTGAAATTAATGGCGTATGTGGGAGCACCCATCTACCCCAGTAGCGACTGGTAATGATTTATGCAACTTACATAGTGACTGAGCTGGCGCAGAGAGTGTTTGGGACCTGAATGTGCGTGCTCCAAGGAAGGCAGGCAACAACCTCCAGAAGGTCACCGCCAAGAGAATAGTGTACTCAAGCCGTTGCAACACACACCCCATTACAGACACAATGCATGGCATTAGCCCGAACTGATACCACGTTACCCAACCCTTCACATAGAGGAAAAATGGCGAGATGGCCTTGTCTCTTGTTTTGCTGTAGCCAGTCTGCTACTGAGAAATTGCTATGCTGTCTCGCAAGCTGCAAGCACTTATCTGGGTCCCAGGGGCGAGCGTGCCCCCTTGCCCACTGCTGCACCTCCATGTGGCCCTCTCTGGATGCCAGAAGGCATATGTCTTCATTCCACTCGCAGCTATGCTCCCTGGGCTGCCCACTCCAAGGCCTCCATCGGCCGTACCCACCCGCGAAATCGCACAGCTCACTGCAGCACCATCGGCCGCCCGCCCTCCACCGCCGCCCTCGACACTCTACTCACAGCATCTACGCACGGGCAGCCATGCCCCTCCGCCCACTTCATCGGCTCCACACTGGGCGTGATCACTCGCGGTCCATCCACCCGTCGCCGGCTTCCTTGCCCGCAGGTCGCTCCACCCCATCGTGCGCTGCCCGCAGCAAGCCGCACTAGCTGAGTCGACGCCACTTCCTTGCAGCGCCACGATCTCCCACTCGTCCGACGACACCGCCGCCGGCCACGGATGCCCTCTTCCGCATCCCACGGGTCCGCACCATGGATTCCGGGTATGCCACGATCCGTCCTGATGGGCCGGCGGAAGGTGGGAGCTGGACGCAGAGCTTTGCTTTTGAAGCCCATAGTACCCCTTTAAAGAAAGCCCATAGGGTACCATTGTAAAGAAATACAATTCAATTCCGGCTGCGGACGTGCTGATGCCATTCGACAGCCACTATAAATAATAAGGAAGATGGATTGAGGCGGTGCAGGAGTCACACCCATATCCCCTCCCCGCCATCCGCACTATACCAACACTGACGAAGACATACATGCTGTTAAATGCATATTTACGCACAATAATAATAACAATAATACTATTATATACGAGAGTGCAATATTTATCATATCTATTAATAGTAGATTAATAGTACTCTCATCTATAATAGTATATATGAGCTCGCGCTCGGGTACGGTGGCGAACGGCGTAAGGCGACGGCTTTGAGATTGCAAAGCCTAGAGTTGGGATCTGACCCCGTCTCGGGCTGGCTCGCTCAGGGTGCTTGTGGCCTGCGCCTCGCGTGCCTTTGGTTTCCTCAGACCAACTGACCCAGGGAGGTCAAAGAATCGTCGGCATTATTCGGCGCCGCGTGGCATGCTGGTTTTGAGTGATATACAATTATCAGCGCTTTATTTTCTGCGTGCACCGGCATAAATCCAATAGCTGCACACCTAGCGAAATCCAGCAGGCGGCCGGGTCACAGGCGGCACGGATAGTCCCATCAATTGCAGATTAGCAGCTAGTCGCTGAGGCCTAATATTCATCGACGGCGCGGCAATCCTTCCAATCATATTTGTAGTCGCAACGCGTCTACGGTATATAATATGTTTACTCATCTGTATCTCTGCCAGACAGCAAAATGCGTTTGTTTTTCAGTGTAATACCAGTCTATCTGTGCAAGTTTCTCGGACAAGATGCATGCGAAATGCCTCGCTGTGCTGTTTGTTGACCATGTATATCCACGCGCACTGGAGATGAAGGCGCAGATCGAGGACCGCGTGGGCGGCGGCAACTAGGCTGGGGGTGCCGTACGGCCGGGAAACATCTTGAGAAGCCTCGGGCACCAGGAGGTTGTGCCCTTTATCCGACGACCCACTGCTCGCTAAAACTGCCGCACAAGCCGCGATGGAGGGGTAGCGCTCGTGTGACAAGCAATGAATGGTCACATACACAGGGGGGGGGGGGGGGGGGGGGGGGGCATCCTGTTCGCAAGCGTCCACTGATGTGGATGTGGCGAAGAGGAGGTGGCGGTCTTAAAAAAACAGATGCCCACCAGCAACACATGCCGGCAGCGGGGTGTCATGCCATGACCCCCTAGAACGGCGGCCGCTCCCCGAAGGCGTTGTTGGCGCCGCCACCAAAGGCATTGGCGCTGTCGGGCGACGGCTGCCACTGCGGCTCCTCCTCCTTCTCCACCCTCAGCTGCTCGTCACCCGCAAAGCCCTCCTCGTATGGGGGCCCCTCCCCCACCGCGAAGTCATCCATCGGCTCGTAGCCGCCGGACTCCCCAGCTGCATACGGTGCGCCTGCTTGCTGCCCGTACTGCTGCCAGAACTCACCTCCCGCAGCGCCGGTGGCTGCAGGCGCAGACGGCGTCGGCTCGATCCCGTAGCCCGGGCTGGCGCCGCCGCTGCCTCCAAAGCTGCCGGCGCCAGCGAAGCCGCTGCTGCCGGCAAAACCGCTGCGTTCGCCAGACATCAGCTGCGGCTGGCAGTTGAAGACTTCGTCGAAGCCCAGCAGGTGTGGCAGCGAGTACTGTGACATAGAGCGACCACAGCGCCGGCAGAGTGAGCCTTGCACCCCGGGAAAAACACCAAGCATGATCACTGGCGGCTGATTTCGCGTGATGTTCTCAAGAGCCGTAGAAATCTAAGCCTCAAACTGGGGTTGCACGAACTACTTGTGGGAGCATTTGCAAGGAATCCATCATGCTTTTCTCTACGGCTGAGTTGACCTCTGACAGGTAGGGCAGGTTCTTATTCGCATTGTCGTTATGATCATAGTCCATTTTATACCCCGTGTGCAAAAGTAACCCAGCAGAATCCCTCGGGATGGCAGGCATACGTTGAACAGCGACTTGAGCACGCCAAACTCGCCAAGGGAGACGGGGATGCTTAGGCTGCTCTTGGAGGCGGCGGCCTTATTGGACATGGTGATGCTGAAGAAGTAGCCGTTGCCGTCCGGCGTGGGCTCCACCCGCAGCACCTTGCTGACAGAGCCCTCGCCGCTGCGGGGCAAGCAGGGCGGCGAGGTGAGCCGGTGTCGGGCTTGGAGCGGCAGCAGCAAAGAGTAGGAGCTGCGTGCTGTACATCAGGGGGACTAGCCGGGAAGCAATCTGGTCTGATTGTATTGCGTAGAGTTTCCTGCAAGACCCTGTGTGTGTGTGTGCGTGTAGTGGGGTCCGTATGATTGCGTTGCGGCTGATTTCTCTGCACATACAAGCGCACGGATGTACTTGCATGTGTGTGGTGGTTGGCTGTGAGTTGGAGAAAGGGATAGATGAGGCGGGGGAAGAGGGGCGGGGGGGGGGGGGGGGGGGGGGGGGGGGGGGTGCAGAGTGCGCACGCACCTGCCGCCCTTGCCGGGGTCATGGAAAAACTCCAGCTTCTGGCTAGGCGTCTCCAGGATGGTGCCGACCTCCGTGGCGTTCATCGCAAACGTCTAGAGGGATGGCGCGCAGCGTTCCCTTCGGTTAGCGGCCACTCAGCTAAAGTCTCCCCCCCATGAATGCCCGCCCCCCCCCCCCCCCCCTTTTCAATCTATCTGTGCCCCCCACCACCCGATATCTGCTGGGTCGGGTGTCCCCGGTGCTCACCATCTTCCGGCTCCAGTCGTAGTTGCGCTCCCCCGCAGCCGGCGCAAACTCCAGGAAAATAACGCCCGGCTTGTCAATCGCCATGCTGCCCTCCTCCAGCTGGCGCCATGAGGGGCGGATGGGCGACACCTGCAGCGCGCCGCGCCCCTTGTACACCTTGAATCCCGCAAACGCACGGCGCGCCCCGCCGCCGCCGCCCCCATTCACGATGCTGCTGGCCGCCACCACCTGTGCATCCAGCGAGGTGTCATGGCAGGGCAACACGACACACTGCCTGGGCCGAAAATAAGCCGCTCTTCTGCCACTTGGAGAGCGCATGAGGGGCGAGAGGGGGGGGGGGGGGGGGGGGGGGGGGGGGGGACCTGGACAGACAGTCGGCGCACGCCTTGTGGTGCCGGAAAAGTATCCGCCCTCCACGCTGCCAGCCCACGCGGGAGGAGCGCCACGGCCTGCACCACGGCGCAGCAGGGCGGTACACTCGTGGGCCGGATGCAGAGATGCAGGCATTGAATGTCCACTCGCCCCTTCCTGATGTTGCGCAGCGTTGACCCTTGAAGCCCGTTACTCTTGCCCAGCTTCCCTGTACCGATAGCATGTTCCAGCGTTCCAGAATATGTCCATGCATGCAGCGTAGCATGGTGATTAGCGTGGACGCTAGGTGGAAGCAAGGGGGCGGGGGCAATGGGGGCGATGGCAACAAACTATTTGAGCTACCTGGTATGGGCTGAAAGATATATCACCGCCTACCTAGTCGATAGCGATTAAGGATTACGTACAGGTATCTAAAAAAGCACCGCTATAAATCGCACCACAGCGACGTTCCCACAGTATCAGTACCTGCGGACTTCCTTTCATCCGACGATAGGATGGCCAGAAATAGTGCTACTAATGTCGTCGAATAATTGACGAGGATTAATTCGAAATAATGCGCCGCTGCCGCAACGCTCCCCGGCCGGGATGTGACCTGTCGTAGCGGCGGGATGGTCTGGAACGCCCTGCTGGCCGCCGCCGCCGCCCCGGAGCGATAGCCTGCAAACGCCCTCGCGCTCGCTAGACAGTGGCCTGCTACACGTGGTGACGCCATTGTAGCACGGAGCATGGGCTCGCCAAGCAGGCTGGTGCTGCCTGCTGGTCGATAGCGTAGTGTTCCGGCTGATATGATCAGCACCGCCTGTTCTGGCGCGCACGCCGGGCGGGCAGCGTGCTCATGCCACTCATGATGCCACTCAATTGTCTGCTGCGACAGGACGCGGCGGTGGCTGCCGCCGCGAGGTACCGGTGTGATTAGGTTCGGGCACCCGGGTACTCTCACTGCTCGGGTACAGCCTTTATCCGCGCCACCGCGCGTGATCATATCAGCTAGGGGTACCAGTACGGTACCCATACCAGAACAGTGGTTTTCTTTTCTGGACATATTGGTACCAGGGGCAGCGAGTACTACCCTTGTCCGGTCGGTTGAGCGGTCGTCTCGTATGCGAATCCCGGGTTCGATTCCTGGCCGATGTATTTCGGCAATATCGGCCCGGCGTGTATCCCGGCTTACCCGGTTGATGCATTAGCCCTTCGGGGTTCGAATGAGGCAATGGTCTACGGGCTATGCCAGACATACGTCTGCAATTGGCGCACGAGGTCAAGTGTTGGGGCGGCTTCGGCCGATGTCCCATGGCGAACCTTACTTTACTTTTACCCCTGGTAGCGAGTCGCGCTCTGATTTAACGCGATTTAAAGCTATGTTTTAGGTACTACCGATTTCCGGAGAAAATGAGGGGGTGTGACATTTATACTAGTGTGTAACTTGTCCTGAACTGTCTTTGGCATAATGTTGTACGAGTATCGATCAATACCGAAGGATGATATGAAGCACGCACGTGCATTGCTGTAACAACTGCCTAAATATTAAGATAAGAGTGGCGTGACAACCGCCACTGATCACAGCGTGACACACCGTACACGCCGAGGGAGGTTAAACGCCGCATGGCCAGATGTATTCATGTATAAAAAGCGACAGGCGACGGGAGCAGTCGTCAAGAACAACGCTGCCTCGGAGCGTTGCGCATGAACATGCACGGGGACGAAATGAGCTAATAGTATGCATAATAGTATGCATAGTAGCGCACAGCTACACATGTCGTAGCGGGGCGTAAGGCAATGCAACATAATAAGTTGGTGCGACGTCACACCCGGCTATAAAGCTTCAACTCGCTACCACGGCACGCTATACGCCACACCCCCCTTGTAGTGTGTTCTTCCCATCTACCAACTAGCTAACAAGAAGGCCGAAAAGGAGAACAACCTTTCGGAGGGGTATCTCACATCTCAGGGAGACGTGGCTCCAGCCAAGCCCAAAAGGGGGCCGGCGGTTGGTAAGCCGACCCAACCACCGGTCCCAGCAAGGGGGGAAACTTGCCCAACTACGGGAGAGGATAATGCTCCGGAGAAATTTCCCAAGGGCATGGCCATTTCGGCCGCCACGATCGCCGCATGCATCGACCCCTCGCGGGCCATGCCCCAGTAAAATATCGCTCTCCGTCACGACTCGTGCATATATAACACGCCGCAGGGACGGGCGGCATTGCGTCGTAGCGACAAACAATCCATATATATCCGTTAGCACTCAGAAACGGCCAATGGGGCCGTCCCGGAACAGCTCAGCTTCCACCCGCCGGCTCAAGCAAGAGACCGGCTCACCATGCCAGCCAAGATGGCCGTTCCACTTCAGACCGAGGATCAAAGCATAGGGTAGCCAGAGTAAGTATTGCACCGCACAACGACGCCCGGTACCGCACGCCATGTCCAGTCGAGCGACCGCGATGCCATAGAGATGGCACTAGTATAGATGTAACGCTCACCGCCCGCGCCGTCATTTATCCTATCTACAGTTTCATGCCCGATATAACGCTCACAGCCCGCGCCGTCATTTATCCTATCTACAGTTTCATGCCCGATATACCGGCATTCCCCGCCGCAACTTTACCGTGGCGACATGACAGGCCGCCTACCGGTCACCCGAACAGGAATAACTTTATTCCGGACATTCTCCGCACCAATCGAACGGTCCACTCGGTATGGTCACGTCGTTTTTCTCTTGCTGCCGTAGCGGGGCACCGCAAAAAACTCGGTCATCCGCGGTCAGGCGACCAACTACAATCAGCTCTCTGGCGAACAGCAGATCCGCACCGCGCATTAGAAACCATACGTCGATTCCCCGGTGCCAGCCTCAAAGCCGCGGGCGGCGCCCCCCTGGCAAATACATCACGATGCAAATTACATGCGATGCATAGAGGCAATGATTAACACATCATTGGTGGCGGCCGGCGAAAAAAACAATCAGGTTGTCCATAAACTGGACCCGCTCCACCAAGGTTGCGTAGTCCAAAGACACGGCTCCACTCTCCACTGACGGAGCCCAGCTCAACCTCAACCCAGCCCAGCTCAACTCAAACAGCTCAACTCATGCTTGTATCCGCTCAAATATTCGACGATGCTCGGAGCATACACGGGGTTCGCGTATTTGGGAACTCCCGCTACCTCACCACGGGCATGGCGGTTGTCAATTGCAATAATGCATGCGACAAATATATTGCGACCGCAAGTATGCTGCGACGCATCGAGTATACCCTTGACGCATTGTCTTGCACCCATGATGAAGGCGATGCCAATATTCAGCAGAAATGTTAGCACATCCCACTCGGTACGTATCTTCGGGGTAGTAGTAGCCAACGGCGGAGGCACAATTTTGAGTGACGGCGCGGTGTCAGAATTTCGCGACGACCAGCGGCGCCGGGTGGTCACATACCTCCCGCATTGTGGAGGCGCCAAGAATAACTGCGCTGCACCGATCGAAGTGACTGCGCCCAGTCTTGATCGCACTGCAAGGCGAGGACCTGAACAAGGCAATGCCATCCAGTCAGCCCCTTGCGAAAAAATGCGACGTTTCTCCCGCCCGTATGTATTCCAGCAAGTACAGTCACAAGGCAAACCAGGCGACTGGGAATACAGAGAAGATTACTGAGCACAACATCAATGCCGAAAGACATACCATAATGGATAAATAGCCTGAATTGGAGCATAATTGGTATTTCAGCAAATACAGCCACTAGCACCAGAAAATAGGCTAGATAACTGCGTTTTGTCCTAGGGGTTGTAGCAGTGGCCTAGGCGGGCGAGAGGCAGATGTTGAGAGCAAGTTATGCTTACCCTAGGAAGGGTACCGCACCACCCCAACTAAGTCGGGAGACAAAAACAGTTCAAGTCACCGCGAACTCGCAATTGCACGCGGATATATCGAACTTTGTATCGGGAGCTGTACCGTGTGTACTATGTGGGCTATTGATTGAATCATAGACAACATATAACGCTCATCACAATACTGCCTCTGCAACGGTCTCCAAACCCACGGGTACTGCGACGGGTACTTTTATGACGCTGCGCCATCAGGCCGCACGCGCACTCGTCGCCGACAAAAGGTTAACATAATGGTCACCTGCCAAGCTGTACAGCTCCGCGGCCCTCCACGCTAGCAGTAATTGTGGGAACGGGCGCAATAGCTACTAACCGCAAGAGGTAGTATATTACATGTGTGTGTGTGTGTGTGTGTGTGTGTGTGTGTGTGTGTGTGTGTGTGTGTGTGTGTGTGTGTGTGTGTGTGTGTGTGTGTGTGTGTGTGTGTGTGTGTGTGTGCGTGTGTGTGTGTTCCCGCATCGACAGAATAACCTGCGCATTATTACACAAATGAATGGTACCAAATTCACACCGCAGCATAACACCCGCTATAGCGATGTACCGCAAAGTAAAGGTGACTGTCGGCACAATTAAAACTCGATGACTGTCTCGTATAGACGTGAGCTCGCGGTGGCGTTTAGAATAAATGCAGACTCTCTCCCCGCCGGACAAAGACGGGAACCTCGTGGGCGAGCACCACCACATACGGATGAGAATAAATTCGAGATTTATCAGACTGCGCGTGGGCGCCATCACTAGGCTCCCGCGCGCCCGACTTCGTAATTATACTGTAATACCATGTACTCATCCTGTAATCTTACCAGTAGTATGACACTCGTCTGTAGTCATTCCGTGACGTACTCGTAATAAACTGCATCGTCAGGCGCATATCACTCATCATCACGACGCTATATACAGCTGCCCACAAAAGTCTTGCCCCACTTGTCAAGCATCAATTGTACATTGGCCCATTATGAGCCCTCACCTTCGTTTCCGGCCGCGCCCTTCCATGTGTCAAACGTGAACACGACATCATGCGCGGGGGGAGCCATAAGCGGCGTTTGTTGGGCTCTCGTTGCAAATGCCATACGTGTGTGTGTCATTGTTCATAGTTAGTAATGAATTTGATAACCCAATGTCACAAGGGCACGAATTTTTATATCGCACGTATATGCGTTCTATCTGTACGGATGCACGCCAAGAGTTAGCTATACCATCGTAGAGCACATTCACAAAGGCGCGCTCTCCCCACCGTCGGCATGCAAGCAAGTGAGCAGTTCCCGCAAAACGGCCAATACTGCGATGAAGGCTTGCTCAAAAGCCAGCCCACCTACAGGTGATGTCCGCATTAAATGCGCCCTTGGTAGAGCCGGGCTTCAGCCCATACCGCGCAGAGGTGCAGCCCCCGAGTCAGCGGGTGGGTCCATATGGTCACCTGCTAGGGAATCGTCCAGGGTATGTGGTAGGGCCAGCCATCAATACGCTCCCATATTCTGTTGTTGGGCTGCGCCTAGCGGGCCCCTAAGCGGGGAAAATCCGCCCGCGCGGGGCGAGTACATCGCCTTTTTATCGGGATGCGGGTCGCGCGGTAAGCCACTGTACTAGGGTTTGTAGGAGAACCCCCTACCCCCCTCGGTTTTATTTCCACCGAGGGGCCCCGCAGGGTTCGAACATCCGTAGACCGGAAAATCTCAAGCCATCAATGAATATTTTAAGTTATTTATATCTTAAAAATGCGCCACTGTTCCATTCGGCGGTCGGCGCCGCCGGTGCTGATGACGTGGCGATATGGACAGATACGTACAGGTCAAGACTTTCGAGGGGGACTGTATATATACAGGAAATTACATCCAAGATTAGGTTACGGGGATTCTGATTAATTAAAGAGGGGTAAATAATGGCAGCGGAGGCATCTATCCGGCACTATCGGATAATTTGACTGTATTCATTTCAGAATTGCGGAAATCTCCTGATTCGGGGAAAAAAGATTGCACGGGGTTATTCAGACGTAGGCTCCTTCAGCAAAAGACAATTGTGGGGAGAAATACCCGCACCCCCCTTGTCGCCAGACTGCGGAGGGCGCCTACCCGGAATTAATGCAATCAGCCGTGAGCTGCGGAGGTTAAAGGATTTTAGTATTTCGGGCATCATATAGACCGGAAAATAACGGTCAGAGGGCATGCCAAATGGGGTAAGCCCGGATTACAAAACACGGCGATTTTGTTTAAAGTTCGAGCAATGTTTAAAGAGCCTCCATTATATACGTTTCCTGCTCGCGACGAGTACTCACGACACTTCAACAGTGCCCGCCAACACGTTTCCACACTCCCCGCACCCATTCGCACATGCGGCGACTCCTACGTGCCCACCGCGCATCCCGCCACCAACCCAAACCGTAAGTCCTTCTTTGTTCCCCTCGTAAGGTAGTTGAGGGGTTGCTAGGCGCTGAACGGCCGCATTGATCTCTTGGCCGACGATTTATCGACCGTTTTTGAGAAGGCGCGTGTCGGTTTTGCAATGATGCGACCCACCTCGCCCTCGTCTGCCCCGTACCCAAGTGTAAGCCAGGGGCTCTGTCCAAACGGTTGCTCACCTGACGCTATCACTCGCAACCGCTTGGCATAGCAGTTGGCTAGGTCGACATGTTCTTGATTTTCGATTTTCCACCTAATGCATTGATGATGTGTGTTCTGTCGGTGGGTGGGTGCAAGGCACTAAGGCTGCCTGCCCGCAGTGCGTATATTTTTATTGCAGTGGAGCAGCTGCAAGGCATCAGTGGCGGGGGCGGCACATGCAGCGAGTGTGGCAACGCCTTGGACGCCATCATCGTCGTCACTTCGCTCCTACACCGGGAGAGACGCGCTCCTCACCCAACTCGCGGCTAGGCTGAAGAAGGCGAGGATGGGGTGCGGGTGGGCAACATTCGTCAGGAACATGTCAAGACAGCAGCTGCGCACATGGCCAAACTACCACACCACGTGGAGCAAGTTCACGACCAAGGAGGACAGGACCAACGGCGACGAGCACCTCGTCATCTCAAGCAATGCTACAGCGAGGCAACTCACCAGCTTCAACCTGACTCGCTTGGGGCGGCAAGGTCACGGGGCCCATGCCTATGTGACTGCTGGTGACAACAGATAGTGTGTTACTTATCCCCATAGTTGCTGTTCTTAAATTAGGTACTATCGAAACATAGGGCTACCTACCTCCGCCACGAAGGTCGTGAGGAATTTAAGCACTACACCGTAGTGCAATGGGCTATGGTGTTGTTCAACGTTGGGAAGATCCGCTACGTGGACGATCTAGACGCTCACTAGACGGTCTGTACCTACCTCACAAGTGGACCAACTCGGACAACGAGGCGATGTGGCACGGCCCCCCCCCCCCCCCTCCTCCCTCCCTCCGACCCTCCCTTCACGCCGGCATGGACTACATGTGCAATGAGGTTAGGGAATTGCCGCGAGACGATGATGTTCTAGAGCGCCTTCACGTTGACATCCACCTAGTGGTGCAGCTCGTTTGAGGCTAAGCTGAGAGGGCAGTGCAGGTGACATGCGAGGGCGAGTAGCCAGCTCGTACGGTTGGTGTAATTACATATTACTGCTTCATACCTGATTGATGTGAGTCCCAGTCACATGCATGCATCTTGTTGAGCTACTCATTCTTGATGCCGGCGACCTCCTCGAGCAGGCGGTCCCATTTTGCCTTGATGGGTTTGCCATCATATGTTGTCCCGACTTCGTTTGACGCGAGGACGTCATCACGGCAACTGGCCTCAGCCAGTCGCTCTGCCGTGGCTTTGAACGTGTCACGCTTGGCCCGCTTGGGTTTGTCCCCCATGGATGTTGATCTCCACCCAGTGCTTGGCCAAAAGCCGGCGGGTGCACTACATGCATGATGGAGGTGTTGAAGGGGCTGCAATAATACTCCGAGTCGATGTCGCGGAAGTGGGTGTGCTCCCTCCCCTCACGCTTGACTGGCTTGTGCTTGTGCTCCATGCCCACTGTGCAGTGCACGATCATTGGCCCTACCTCGGGCACCAGCTGGCAACAGTGCACACAGAGTGCATCGGCCGGATGGCGTCTTGCGGGCTCGCCCCTCGGTTGAAGGCGCGAAGCCCTTCTTGACTTGTCTTGTCGATTATTGATGCCCCCAACACTAGCCAGTGCTCCTTGGCGATGCCGCTAATCATCCACATGGTGGTGAAGCGGATGAATATGCCGCGGCACACCAGGTGCCACGGAGTCTTGTGCTCCGTCTCCATCGACACCACGTTCACAAGCCGTCGATTGGGCCAACGACGATGTGAGCTCGAGCATCAATGTAGACTGTGCATTCATCTGCGCAAAAGGGTCAACTTCACTTTTTACTCCTTATATACCGGTAACGACGACAATACTACGAGGAGGGTTCGCTCGGGTAATAAGGTGTGCCAAACACTAATATCCCCCACAACTCATATTTAATCGCAGTTTCTCAAATCAGTTACCATTGCAACCAATTGTACTTTTTCAAGATCTTTTGATAATGTGAAGGGTATTTTTAGGGTTTATTACGGTGTAGGATATGAACATGTGCCTAAACCCTAAACATATCCTAAAAAAAATTGGATTCTGACAGACCTTGAAAAAGTGCAATTTGGTTACGATGGTAATCCTTAACTAGCTGATTTAAGAAATCGCGATTGAATATGAGTTATGGGCCCCTACTGGAGTTTGAAATTGTCAGCTTTAGTTTCTAGTGAGGCTGCGACGATCACTAACACATTACGAAAGTATTTAATGTTATATGAATACATGCGATCGATACTACCGTAGCACCTCTGCTATTCAAAATGCTGCGCAACCGCCATTGTCGAGCTCACCTACAAAAGTCAGACACAATCTTGCCGGCAAGCGTGTGCTCACTTGCCCAGCCTTGTGGGCATGATGGTGTGATGGCGTGGTGGCGAAGTAGTGTATGTGTTGTGTCGGGCTGACGAAAGGACGAAGCAACGCGCGCGTACATGCTCCGATCGTCGTAACAGGTTTTTTATTTCCGTCGTTGGTGTGCGAGTTCTAATAATAGCTCTGTATGACACGCACGGCCATGTCGCTGAGCATTTTGAACGTTCCGAGTTCCATTCGAAAAGGTGCGATAGAAAGTCACGGCCCAGGTGAGTCCCAATGGTGGCGTTGAGAATGGCTACGTGCTCAAGGTGAAGTGGCGCGAGTCGGCTCATCGGCTCCAAAGAAGCATGACAAAAACGAGTATCACAAAGGCTGCCATTTCGCCAACAGCTACGTTCTACGTTAAATAGAAAGATAAATTTAGGAAGCGTCAACGCTCTCACCGTTGCACCATGTGGAACGAACGATGACTACGGGTTCCTCTGTCTCGAGACTGCATCGGACACACGCGGTGGTGGATGGTAAGCGGTGAGCGATAGGATGAGCTACGCATTGTGACCATCCCGCGCTGCTCTTGTCGCGACCCACAGGCGTCCGTGCCGGGTGCTGACTGACCGAGGGCGAAATTAAGGTATAATTTTGCGGTTGTAGTCGATATCCCGTACACCTCTTCTGGCCGATATCATTAAAATCAGAAAGATCCGAT
This sequence comes from Tetraselmis striata, assembly GCA_006384855.1. Lineage (NCBI taxonomy): Eukaryota > Viridiplantae > Chlorophyta > Chlorodendrophyceae > Chlorodendrales > Chlorodendraceae > Tetraselmis > Tetraselmis striata. The sequence goes on from VCJN01002462.1 coordinate 16,601, forward strand.
GTAACGATGTTTGTCATTTTTTTCCGAACCCTCCCCGTACCGGGTTTATGCAGGTAAAGTATGCAGGTATGCGGCAAAGTAGCGCTCGCGGGCCTGCTGCCGCGATCGATCCGAGGTCTTGGCCGCTGCTGTACGGCGGGCAGCAGGACGTGCATGGCGTGCATGCGCCATGCGGCGGGGCATGGCGGTCCGGTCACAAGCAGGAAGCGCTCCGCGGCAAGCAGTGCAGGGCCTGAGGACTTAAGCATATCAGCGACACCGTAAATATACCTCAATTGCACCACTGCGTCTTTCCGAGTTCCTGCCCTCTCGCAACGCCCAGCCAGGCAGCCATGTTTTTTTGGTTGCTCGCAACGGGCGATTGCGACTTGGGCGGCCGGATATGCGCAGTCATCGTTGCCATCTTCGCGGCCATCTTTCTTGTCCTAGGCTGCGTGCTGCTGCCGCTGGGCGCGGGGGATCGGAACGCAGCGGCCAGCCTGGACCCCGACGCGGACTTCGTCGACCTGGGGGTGAGCTGCGAGGTGCTAAGGGTTGACACGGAGGAGAGGACGGAGCGTGAGGAGAGGAAGAGCGGCAACGCCCGCGTGGTGGAGATCTTCTGCTACCACGACTATACCTACCACTTCATCTACGTTGGTGGTGCGCTGCCTGCGCTGACGCCGGGGACCAACTACAAGTCCAGGGTGGAGAGCAAGAAGGTGCTCAACGGACAGTGCCCTCCGCCAGGGGCCAGCAATGGGCCCCTCTTCACAAATCCGACCCTACGGGTTGGCAGCAAGTATTCGTGCTGGCAACCAGCGGCCGCCGCTATCGCCAACGACGTGCCCGAGGTCTACAACTGTGGCAACCCCAGCTGCGTCAAGATCTTCTCTCCGGCGCTAGAGGTACAGGAGGCGGTGGATAGCGCAGAAACGCTGATGATAGGCGGCGGCGTGTGCCTCGGCATCGGTCTATTCCTCGCCCTCGTCGCAGGCCTCACATGGAAGTTCTGCGACCAACACGACCACGGCTCGTCCTTCATGGATGACCCGCCGCCCGCCGCGCCTGTCATGGGCTATGGCGGGTCTCAGTGAGGCCTATCCGCCAGCCCCCGGTTACCAGCAGCAGAGCTACGCCGCCCACTACCCCCCTCCACAAGGTCCCGGATACCAGCCTCAGGGTTATGCCAGCCACTACTCCTCCGCGCCGCCGACCCAGCAGCAGGGGCACTTCCATTACCCCAGCCCTCTATCTCAGGCAGGCCACACTCAGCCGCCGGCCTGGACGAATCAACCAGCCCAGGGCTACCCCTTGCACACTCCACAGCAACCGCAGCAACAGCAACAGCAGATCCAGCTTCCGACATATGATAGATAACAGCAGCATAGCCAGCCCCAACCACCCCTCCTCCGTCGCAGCAGGGTGATAGAAAAGCAGGACATGCGGAAACGCTGACCTGATGCTTCGCTATGCAGCCATGCATGTACGAGGCTTCACATGCCAGCTGCACACACACCGCTGATTTCCAGCAGCTTGGGTGACAGGCCATCCTTGCGTGCAGTCTCTGCTTGGCGCATTTGTGCACATGTGTCCCGGCATGAGCACGAATGCAGGCGCGATTTCTCCAAGTGGGCGTGCAGTACGGGACATGCATGCAGCGCCGAGGCAGAAACGCGATAGCAGCACCATCCAGCAGAAGAGCGCCCAAGCTGCTTGTCGCGAAGCCCAACATGCTTCAGAACATGTCAAGCAAGCATACCAGGGGAGGAGCATTGCCGCTGGAGAGTATTTCGTTCCCCACTGCACCGTAATGTGGCGCATTGTATCCAAACCATGCAGTCCATAGTTATTTTGGTTATGATGGCTGGGTTTCAAAAGCAGCAGGCTCATGTCAGCAGGGACACTGGCGTAGCCGTGCGAAGCCTTCACCGCCCTGTCCACGCGCGGCGGCAGACAAGTCCGGCCTGCCGAATGCAGCTCTCCCATGTTTGCGCAGGGTCAGGCGATGCACGCATGACGTCAGTCAAAGGACCAAAGAACGGGAGGGCTCGATGTTCGATTCAATTCTAACGCGGCAAAATGGGGGGCGGCAGGGCGGGCCGCTTGCTAGTCTTGGGTGATGAAGTGCCTGTTGAGGTACTTCATCATCCCAAAGCCCTTGAACTTGTCCACCCCCAGCAGCGCGCGCAGGCGGTCGTCGCAGATAATGTTCCGCTTGTTCGCCGGGTCCTGCAGCTCGTGCTCCTTGATGTACGCCCACACCTGCTTGACCGCCTCCGGACGCGAGGCGGCCTCGCAGCCCATGAAACCAGACAGCTCCGGAGTGAAGCTGCAGCGGCTTCTGGTAGCCTCCGGCGCGCCCTGGGTTGGCAGCCTTGGCGGCGGCCTTTGCCTCCTTAGCTGCAAGCACAAATGCACAGAGGAGCAGGTACTTGTCAGTCTCGCGCTATTCCAAAACAGAGAGTGGACAAGGTAGGGGAACCGGGAAAAGTGGGGTAATCTACTCGCCCCAGCGTCTTGTTGCGCTGGCATTTGTTACATGTGGGTACAGGGTATGGGTCAACCAGCAGAAAGACACGCATACCAACGATTGTCACGTAGATAATGACGAATGGCATCATCACTGAATCGAAGCATAGTTGCGGCATTGGTGATTGGTGTGGTCGAGTGTAGTAGCGCGACAATGCACGGGAAGAGGGGTGTCATGCATGATTGCAGGCTGCCCTTGCTCACCCAGCTTCTTGGCGCTCGGCAGCGCGCTGCCCTCAATCTTCTCCACCAAGTGCCGGCCCAGCTGCTTCATCAGCTGCCCCGCGTCCAGCGGGTACTCAAACAACTGCGCCAGCTGGGGGTCGTGCGTTATGCTGCGCCCGTCCTGGCACCCGCGCTCCTTGATGTGTTCCCACACCTTCTTCAGCACCTGCGTGCGCTGCAGCTTGTCCGTGCCCACAAAGCTGGCCATCTCGGGGGACAGCACGTACAGCGGGCCGCGCGGGACCTTTTCCTCCGGCTCCTCTGGCTCCTACGACATGGCCACCGGCCGGTGAGCCATCCATCGCCAGAAGTAGCAGCATTGGGGCAGCGGCTGCCAGTACCACCTATGTGTCCCAATTCGTCCAGACGTCGTGACATCGTACGAGGATGTCATCCCCCCCCCTCCCCCCCGCTCCAACTTCCACCACCACCAACGAAGACGACAACAATCCCAGGTCATCAGCAAAGCCCATACCCGTCCCATGCCGCGCCAATCAATTCCCTGGTGCGTGCCATGCGACAAGGCGGCGCAGAAGGCAGTCCGCACCCTGGGACGCTTGCCCTTGGCCTTGGATTCCTTGGGCTTGCAGGCCCTCGGGGCAGGGGACCGCGGGGTTTCGTCCTCCGAATCGCCGCCGGCCTCCTCCTCCGCTTCCGGGTGGTTCGCCGACAGGTATTCCTCCACGCACTGCCGGATCGTGCGCTTGAAGCCGCTAAGATCCATGTCGAACTCCTCCTCCAGGCTCATGCGCAGCTGCCGCTCTGTTGTCGTCGATAGGTCCACTGTCTGCAGCAGCTCCCTCAGCCGCATGAGCAGCTTATTCTCCAGCCTGGAATCCGCCATCCTGGCGACAAGCGCGACGCCTGACAATCTAAGCATGACACATGCACGCGCATCAGTAGCCAGGCGCCAAACCCCATAACAACCCCAACCCAAGGCAGCCCTCACATGTTGCGGCATCACTCGTTTCTACGGTGCCAGACTGGCACTGGCTTCTCCAATACGGGCAGGTCTCGCCATTCGGCATGCTAAACTTTCCCCAATTTCACTGTCTTATGTGCAGCTGATTCCTCGCCTCGTCCTCTTACGGCCCACCTCAAACCCCTGATCCCAACTCCACTCCCGCTGGCGCGTGCCGCAAAATCCCGACGAGGCGATCCGCAGGGCTATCCACACCGAACTTAGCCAGCGACTGCCGGCGGAAGGGACATGTGGGCTCCAGCTGGTCTGCACCCTGATGAGGAGCGGCTGGAACTTGCGAGGAGCGTGTTCGTGCGTGTGCTGGGGGCAGGGAGGTGGTGGATGGGGGGATGGGCCTCTGCCCCATGGGGCCGCCAAGCGTGTAGTGGCTTGTGGTGGCAATTTCTGAGTTGCGCCGAGCGGCTCGGCAAGCGGGATGCCTCACCTGCCTCTTTATGAACTATTCGTGAATGTGCGCCGGTCAGGAGCGGCCGATTACTGTGCTGAAGCGGTAGGCTTGGCGTTTTTAGCTGGAGGTGATGGACTGAAGCGCGACCTCGGGCGGGGGAGGCGGGCGTTGCAGCGCAGAGGTCGTAGCTTGGGCTACAGGGCATGTTTCCTGGCTCGGCCGATGAAGGGACGGCCACGGCCGGCGGCCGTCGTGAATCGACCCATCCATAATCCTTACTGTTAGCGGGACATATCTGTGAGTCCGTATCGTATCCGTGCCGAATATAGTCGCTACCTGTACTCGCTATAATTGATGAGTAGCACGCGGCCTACGACGGATCTCGGGATCAATCTAGAGTACGGGTGATAATCCTGCTTGAGTACTGTAGCACTGAATATCGTGGCTGACGTGGAGCGCGAAAGATGACCCTTACCACGGAAACCAAAAACGCCATAGTTTTGCTAAAGGTCACCGCCGAATCGTTGTTTTGGGGCACGCATTCCAGCAGATGAACAGCCCCGAACGGAGAAACTGCGGGCGGAGTAGGCCCGTTAATAATATTCTACAGAAGGTCTCTTATCACATCATCACTTCATCAGGCTAACACGCGGTGTGTTAGGGTCGCTACACACAGACAGAAAGTACTCTCCGTTAGTACGTTCCTGACTATCTACGGTCATCACTCATCAGTAGTACAGTATCGCGCCATATATAATCTGCGCCAAAACCCACCCACCGCCGCCTGGGCGGGCCCGACGACCGTCCTCGGCCCTCGGAATCGCGGGCCCTTCCTCCGCCTCCACCCCCGGCTAGGGATGGGGGCGGGGATCGTGCACGGGTGGCGCCTTGGTAGCCTTGGCCCCGCCCGTGCTGCCACTGCCGCGGAGGAGCAGTGTGAGCTGGACACCGGCGTCTTACGTCGTTGCTGGTCCGGTCAAGTCCTAGTTCGCTGTTCTTTGAGCACTCTCTCCCTTCCTGTCATGTCGGCGCCTCCACATCACATTCGGCCTAGTGCCGCTATTGGAGTGGCCCGGGATGTTGTGTTGGGAAGGGAGTTCTACGTTCGGCGCAAGGGGACGCGACCGAGCTCGCGGCGGATGTGGCGCTGGGCGGAACAACGCGCGCTGAACACCGGCGTCTTACATCGTTGCTGGCCCGGTCAAGCCCCCGTTCGCTGTTCTTTGAGCACCCGCTCCCTTCCTGTCCTGTCGGCGCCTCCACATCACATTCGGCCTAGTGCCGCTATTGGAGTGGCCCGGGATGTTGTGCTGGGAAGGGAGTTCTACGTTCGGCGCAAGGGGACGCGACCGAGCTCGCGGCGGATGTGGCGCTGGGCGGAACAACGCGCGCTAGACACCGGCGTCTTACGTCGTTGCTGGCACGGTCGGCTCTTTATTCCCTACTCGTTGAGCACTTTCTCCCTTGCTTCCTGTCCTGTCGGCGCCTCCACATCACATTCGGCCTAGTGCCGCTATTGGAGTGGCCCGGGATGTTGTGCTGGGAAGGGAGTTCTACGTTCGGCGTAAGGGGACGCGACCGAGCTCGCGGCGGATGTGGCGCTGGGCGGAACAACGCGCGCTAGACACCGGCGTCTTATGTCGTTGCTGGTCCGGTCAAGCCCCCGTTCGCTGTTCTTTGAGCACCCGCTCCCTTCCTGTCCTGTCGGCGCCTCCACATCACATTCGGCCTAGTGCCGCTATTGGAGTGGCCCGGGATGTTGTGCTGGGAAGGGAGTTCTACGTTCGGCGCAAGGGGACGCGACCGAGTTCGCGGCGGATGTGGCGCTGGGCGGAACAACGCGCGCTAGACACCGGCGTCTTACGTCGTTGCTGGCACGGTCGGCTCTCCATTCCCTACTCGTTGAGCGCTTTCTCCCTTGCTTCCTGTCATGTTGGCGCCCCCACATCACATTCGGCCTAGTGCCGCTATTGGAGTGGCCCGGGGTGTTGTGCTGGGGAAGGCGTTCTACGTTTGGCGCAAGGGGACGCGACCGAGCTGGCGGCGGATCTGGCGTTGGGTGGCATGAGTCTGTTGCACGCCCGTGGCGCCCCGTTCTGGGTTGGATCCCCCCACTTACGCTCCTTGCTGCGAGCCCTCAACTTCGAAGCTCCTTTCCTGTCGGCGCCTCCACATGACATTCGGCCTAGTGTCGCTATTGGAGTGGCCCGGGATTGTGTGTTTGGGAGAGCGTCCCTACATACTGCGTGGAGCGGCGGTTGGCTGGTGGCGATGCCTGGTCGGTGGCTACCATGGCGGTTCCCGCCTCTGTTGGCCCGTAGCTGGATTTCCTTCTGGATTTCGGTGTGGATTTCTTGAATGTTGCGTCTAGCACATGTAATCTCAATATATAATCTTTTTTTTGGGTGATTTCCTGATATCGCCTTCTGCTGCTAGCTCATGTAATTATATACAATCTTTTTGGTTACATGGAGAGCGTCAAGAGAATGCACGGAAAGTACTGGGGAAGGAAAAAGCCTACATTCGCGCCATATATGCTGGATGATTATCGTCATCATGTCCGTCGTCGTCCTGCCTGCTTATATTTCCTTTATACAGCAGCCCACAAACGTCTTTGGATGTTTTTATGGGTATGACTTTGGTTTGGTCGCTTCTAGTCGATAAACCCAAGCATAGTCTACGCCGTTGCAGCCATTGCGAGGGTAACCATGAAAGAGCGTGCACATGGTGTGCTAAGGCCGATGCAATGTCGCGCGTGGCGCGCGCGTCACTCGTTATGCGGCACTACCAGTGTAACAAGTGTTGCACGGCCGGGCTGTGAACGGTTTGAGCGCACAGCACGCTTTTGGACATAAAGAACCGTGTTTTTCTCCCATGGTCGCCGAGATACATGTGTTGGCCACCTACCCCATGCCGCGAGGCGCATAAATTGGAGTCTATGGTCAGCTAGCGGGCTGCATGCGACATTCGCAACCTGCAGGCTATTCGCCATGCAAGAAACAGTAATATTGCAATCACGTTTTACTTCATTAGATTTCGGAATTTCATCAGATTGTGCTGCACATTAGTGCGATGGTAAGCACGTGACCTGGGCTTTCCAGCGCACTTATTTTCAGCCCAATCTGATAAAACGCCGAACTGTTACGTCCTGTCAAAGTTACCCCTTATTATGGTATCCCATGCAGCCCACTCACTGTGGGTGGGGGCGCATGATGGGGGCATGTAAAGTGCCCTTCCGCGCAAGCTCCCAGGCGCGAGGACCCCGTCATCATAATTTTGGCTTATCCCCTTAGTGGATGATGGGTGCCATGTGATGTGTGACAACATGCGCGCATACCTGTGCAGCAATGGCGACATTGCTGTCGAGGGGGCCAGCCCGCGCTTAGGTTACGGTGCGGGCGGTATAAGCATGCACCTATGGAATCGAAGGCACTTTAGGTGTGCTACTTTCACCCAGCGAGGCGCGGCCAACGGCGCTAAGCGTGCAGCTTGAAAATTTGTGGGATGATAGGCTCCATAACGACGACGGGATTACTGGCACACTCTCACGGAAATGCCATGCATTGCATCGGTAGCGTGCATGGATTGGGCTCAATCTCGGTCGTCTTACAGCGCATGCATACGTCCACCCACCACCGGCAGCGCGCGGGCATATGCGAAGGATGGTAGCTAAGCCGCCAACAAGTTGCCACCTATTCATCGCCCGTTTTTTCTGTGGTTTTAGCCATGTGCAAAGCAATGCCATTGCCGAAGAACAATGCGATAACCGGAAGAAACGGCTGCCTCCTTGGCGTAGGAGGCTTGCATCCACTGGATTACAAGGCTCCATGGCCCCGTGGACCCATGGCTTGGGCACCGAGGCGAGGATACGCGCGGATTTCTATGTGCAAAGACTTATGTGGACTGGTGTACTGACATCAGTGCTTCAACAGATGCGCACTACAAACACAACTAAAAGCAACTATGAAAGGTCGCCAGCAAAAGAGAGACATAAGCATGAAACCAAGGTCGAGCAGGAGGCCAGCAGGGAGCCAAGAACCAAGGAAGAGCCAAGGGAACCACGAAGGCGCGAAGTTGCAAAGGAACCAAAAGGTCAAGGGAAGCACTGAATACAAGGAACGACCAAAAAGACCGAAAGGGAAACATGAAACCAATGGGGACCATCGCCCTAGGGTAGGCCATCAGCCGCGGCGAGTACGCTTGCAGCCGATGACCCGGGTCATAGCAAGACATGCCGACGAGCAACGCGACGTAGGCGCAGGAGCACCATCACGTGCCAAGCGTGCCACCGCGACCCCGCCAAGAACGTTGCCTTCCTGCTTTATCATTTATATTGAGTGCTACAATGCCAGTCATGCCCCGGGGACGGAAAAATAACTCCGGTACCGCTTTACTTGCGGTGTGAATTGCAAAAAGCCAATGACAAATCCACCGCTAGAAAAAGCACTTCTAAAAGATCAACGAAAAGATTAACAAGCCGCTTAAAAACGGCCCACATCCCGCACGAGACGGGATGAATGAGTGACGTGCTCCCGGTTGAGAGTCCGAGCTACTCTGGCACGTGTGTGCAAGGGTGATCCACGGATGCGGTGTGCAGCTTTGGCAACATGATGACGGACGAATGTGCACTGTCAAATAAATGAGGCCGCGAGCACGCTCTCGAGCCGCCACTACTAGCCTCCCGGACTGTATCGTTATTACACCGCGATCTGTCGCGATTTTTCAAGGGAATGGGCGTGTATTTGAATTTCACAAGCGTTGACCGCCCCGTGTTAAGTTTTGTTGTTGTTGCTCCTGTAGATGAGGACAAGGTGATGGTGATGTCGGCTGCCTTTGACGAATGTTGGCCGCGCGACACTCTGACGGGGATCCCTTACCCTCTGAAGAAGACGCCGAGGTTTCTTATCGCCGCGCCCCCGTACACCGGGAGGATCTGCTACGCTACCTTAGTATTCAACTACCGTGCCGGCTACACAGCTAAAATCACTGCTACGCCAAAGAGACCGTCATTGCCGAATTCCGCGTGTGCACCCCCTTCCCCTTCCTCCCAACCCCACATCGACCATCCTTGTGGCTTGTGCTGACGGTGCACCTTGTGCTATCTAGGAAACATGGGTGCCTGAGGAACTACCTCGCTCGGTACTACTTCCAGAATGCAGGCAAGGACGCCCATGGTAGGAATCAAAAAGGGACCATTGCCGACAGAGGACCGACGCGCGAAGGCCCTCGACCTTGCAGAGGCCTAGCAGCAGAGCAAGCTCGGGCGGTACTCCCAAGCCGGCAAGTGCCCTCAGTACTAACGTGATGTTCAAGGGCGAGGAGGAGGTCGGCGAAGTAGTGACGCCGCACTCGGAAGCCGCAGGTGAGTCGCGTTTGTTTTTCAATTTGTACTTGTTCGATTACACAGCCACCGCCGCAAAAAGCAATCAACACGCATACTGACTTCACAATTTCTGTGTGAGAACCCCGCCCAGTCCCCACGTTTGGCGATAAGCCGATCGCATCGAGTGTTTAACGCAACAAGGTCGTGTCGCTGCCGCTGGCGGGCACCGCTGCGTCGCCAAAGCTCCACAGCTTGGTGGGCGAGCTGGCGCAGCAGTAGAATAAGAGGGCGGGCGGCATCATCAAGCACACACCAACGCGGTCAAGAACCTGGCCGCCACGCAAGCCGTCCCCGGTGACAACGTCGACGAGGGCAGTAGCCCGGAGCCCCCGGCCAAGAAGGCCAAGCAGTCCGCCAAGCCGGCGGCAAGAGTGCCGGCCCGGGCGGGCGGTGTAAGGGCCATAGCGGGCAGTGGGCCGTTCGGGTCGCAGGCCGGCCGCCGGACCGCGATGGCACTAGCGGCTGCCGCCACCCGCGATCAGTAGGCCCGCCGCCGTGCTGGCGGTCCCGGCCGATACCGGATGTAAATAATTTATCCCGGCCGCCCACTGCCGCGCGCCTCGCCGCCTACTGCCGCGCGCCTCGCCGCCCACTGCCGTGCGCGCCCGCTCACTGGCGCACTGCCGCGCGCGCCACTGCCGCGCTATCGCTGATTAGGCCCACAGCGCAGCGAGATTGTCGGGCTTCTAGAGCCAGATGCAAAAATAGTCCACCGCGGATATAGCCTCGCGATGACTACGTGTGACATGCGCCTCATGGAGTTTAATAAGAGTATGTCCCGGAATAATGGCCACAGACGAGTGTCATTATACTGGTAAGATTGCGGAGTAAATAAAAGGTACTACATGCTAATTACGAGGTGGTCCGGGAGGCTAGTGACCAAGCTGAGGACCCCAAGGAACTATCTTGCGAGTAAGGCATGTTGGTGAGCCCGGGTGGTACACCGAGTGCCTCGCGATGAGAGGGCACCCCGACGATCCACGGCCAAGCATGTGACAACACCTCGCACCGTGTGGCGAACCCCTTTGCTAACCTCACCCACTATGCCGAAGACTGACCATGCCCGCCGTGTGTACTCCGACATGATTGTCCAGGATGTCTCAAAGTGGGCCCTTATGTCTCGGCTCCGTGTTGTGCCACGCCGCACCGCACTGTCGCCAACCCCCGTGGCATGTCGCCGAAAAGGAAGTTCCTCAAACCGATCCACAACCGTGGCCCGGAACACCCTATTGTACTTGATACCGTACCGCATAGTCTTGAACTCGAGTAGCGTGGGCTTATTCAAGCTCCGGGAATCGTAGCTCCCGGTCACGACGTTGAAGGTCGGGAGGGAGAGCTTTGCGTCCGGCACAAGGTCCTTGAGTTCATCCATGGGTACGATGTTGCCGAGAGGCACTGCCTGCTCGAACAAGTCATTCACTTCACCCCAGCGAACGGCGATGCCCAAACTGTGAACACAGTGACCGCGAAAGGCGTCGACGATAGCATCAATAATACTATCGAGCAAACGCCAAGTTACATTGGTATGGATCTGAGTGGGCTCTACGTGCTTACGACGGATAGCATAATTACTCGACGACGACCTGATAAGTTTCGAGTATCAGTACCGACTATACGTTCAGTAGCATTAACAAATACTTTGCTACCCGTAAACGTATCAGTAGCTTTATCAAATGCTTTACTACCCGTGCTGCTTTTCGTATCACAAGGTACATCATAAGGGGCACGAGCAAAATCTGACGGTACATCATCATCATCATCCATTCATCAAAGTGCTTGCTTATTACCTTGATTTTGCCGAGGCGACTTGCCGAGGGAACGGTCGCCTCTGGAAAGACCATAACAAAGGTCGTCGATCAATGCATATGTCGACACGTCGACTCCTCTGTGCTTTTCTCAGTTAGCAAACGAGCAATGCGCCAAATTCCGCAGCACCGGTTGACCCGCCGTACAGTCGACGGTCGTCGGCTCGTTGCTCAGCTCCTATCGAATTCTCGCCTGTATGTTGTCATATTATTGGCGCATGCTCAGCGAAAGTCGCGGGCGCTCCATTACGCCCCGCGATCATCTAATGCAAAAAATTAAACCTAATACGCAAGCTTATCGCTGAAGGTCAGGTACTTGGGCCGATTTGCGAACGGCTATGACGAACTCGATATCGCAGCAGCCGGTCGTTGATCGTCAATGGATTTATTTTTAATACGAACAACCGCCACTCGCGAGGATGTCAATGCTTTATATAGCTGTTGCACGACACACATTAGTCATAAAATCGTGTCGGACTTCAAGCCGACCTGCCCCAACATCTCGGATATGTCACGTAGCCATATGTCCAGCACGGTGATGTCGTCGGTGTCTATCTTACGCCGGCGTTATCAAGCCGACATACGTTGCGGGTCAGTTTTATTAGGATATACATCGTACCACGGTACATACCCACTTAGTCACATGAAGTCGGTCGAACTCGTCAATCATGTCGTGTAATAAATAATCGTCGGAAGCATCCCATACATGCACTTTAATGCTGTCGTAACGAAACGGAATAATGACCGTAACACCAACATGATAGGTCTTGTTCGTCCATATATATACCAGAAGTAGATTAGCTCGATATGTATCCGACCATTTATCAGAGACTGTACGTACGGTAAGTTGTAGATGATGCTGATGGTACGTCATCAAACCATTTGCCTCTCAGATGCAAAGCTATTTCGATCGTATATGTATATGTCCAGATATAGTGGTCAGTTCATTATCATCCTCGGGCAGTAAACCAGCAAAAGGAATCAAATTTTCTGTCACTAGCTGCTGAGCACGATGGGGCCAACGACTGTCATTCTTTAGCTCGTAAAAAATCACTCGAGCCTCATACAACAAGCAGTCCGTTCCATCGACAGTCACTTCGTCGAACATCTTATTCTTATTAAGTTATTCCGGTTTTAGTTTCCAACATATGTACTGCGAGATCGCGAACCGACAGTGTCGAGGTTCCACAGTGCAGAAAAGCAGTGTTAATACATGATTCAGTTCAATGGTCATCGTATCGTCACGTTCAACACCGGCTCCAGTGCCTAAGTCACAATCACACTTGCCGCAACACCGCTGTCGAAGGATATAGTTTCGAGTCAGCGTCCCTGCGCTCTCACGAGCCGCCAATTGCGCGCGCGAAACTTGCGCTAGCTAGGCGCCTCATGGCACCACTCATTACACAACAAACGAGGGTACTTGCAGTGGAAGACTTGAAGATCCCGGAGCAACGTCAGCTCCGAAACCAGTGCGGCAGTGATATTCAATTCTTTCTACCGTTCCGAAATGTTCCGCACACTGCTCGAGGACCCTGTTTGGCAGCCTTTGTTGCGCTCGGCGACCATGCTTTATGGTCAAGAGTCCAATTTGTACGTTTTCGACGGCTCCCAACCCGGTCCCTCTCTCCGGATTCCAAGCCGTCGAGGGGTCCGCCAGGGTTGCGTCCTCGGGCTCACTATGTTCGCCGCCGTCGCTGCCCGAGTGTATGCTCGCATCGCCGCGGCTGCCCCTAGTCACTCAATGTTGGCATCCTTCTCTGACGACACCAACATGGTCGGCACTGGTGACGGACTTGCGCTTGCTACGTGGGTGGCCCCGTCCGCTTTTGCCGCCGTTGAGTTAAGCGTCACCATTCGCAAACGATAGGCGTTTTGTCAGCTTGGCTCTTCGTCCCCGTTCGGCACACTTCCTTTTGGGCATTTGTTGCATGGTGTTGCAGCCTCCTCGTCCGGAATCAAGGTGCTTGGTGCTCCTGTGGGCTCGGCCACTTTCGCCCGGGGCCTGTTGGACAAAACGGTCGAAAATTGCACCAATTTGGCTCCCGGCTTATCGGTTTGGCCGACCACTTCCACTCCCAAACTGCTACTCGTTTGCTTCAAGTTTGCGGCCTTCGTTTCGGCCACCACCTCCGCTCCACGCCTCGGGGCTTGGGTCGCTCTGAGGGGTATGGCGACACTATTACATACGTCCTTCCTTGCAGATGCAGACGCCGCCGCGTTTTCAACGCTCGCCGGCATTTGGGGTGTTAGCCCCGACCTCATGGATACGCCCTCCATGCGCACGCAGCTGTTCCTCCCGGTCCGATTTGGGGGCCTCGGCATCGGCGATAATGTGGCTATCGCAGACGCCTCCCACATCGGCGCTGCCGCCCTTGTGGCTGGCCAAGATGTGACTTTTCTCCGTGCTCAACACGCCACCCTGAGCGACGCCGGCGCGTTCCTTTCCGAGCCGTCAGGCGTATCCAACCCTCATAGCCCTTACCTTTTTGGGGCGTCCTCGATTCACCAGGCTTTGGCCACCCCGGCGTTGGAGCCCGATGACGGCGCCAACGTGTCGGCGCCGATGTGGGCTGTCGAGCTTCGCGCTGCTCATACCCGTGGCGTTGACGAGTGTGGAGACGCGGTGCTCGAGGATCTAGCGGGGCCGTTGGCCTCTGCTCTAAAATTGCTCCCCTCCAAGCGCTCTCACGTTGCCCGTGCCGGCTGCTCGACAGTTGGGGCTGAGCCGTCGTCTACAATGCGCTCGGCGGCCGACCTCCAAGCTATCCCGCATTACTCGGACACCCCCTTGCACTCCGTGGGGAAAGTCCAGGAAACCATGAGCCACTGCATTCACACGGTCCGCTTCGCAAAGCTTGCTGCGCGTATGCCTACAAGCGGCCCTAGCAGTAACCGCTTATGGGGCCTCCTCTTATGCGCTACGACAGCGTTCCCGGTGACATATCCTCAAGTGGTCCTCGTCGTGGTGAAGTCCGTGAGCGTTCCCATGAGTACTACGATTCCATGTTCCGCGTTGCCGCTTGCCGCCCATTTGGCCTTCCGGCCGCTCCTGTCCTCTCCCTTGGCGAGCCCTGCCCTTGTGCTTTTTGCTGCTTGATTCTCGGTACAAGGCATGCTGGCCCGTTTTGAGGAAGTTGGTGTGGAACTCACTCTTTCGGCTTGGGCGGTCGCGTACGCTGATCACGTGGCACGTTGCTCTTGGGGCGACTCCAATCACGCCGCACACGAGTGGGCGGCATATGGCCTTTCCGACGTTTGCCCCGACGTGAAGTCCGCCTTAGGCGTGGGTGTCCATAATTATCCTCACGGACCCGTCGTTGCTTGTTTCTCTTCCGAAGGGCAGCGACGGCCGGCCGGTCGATGTTGGGCTTTTTGGGTATGGTGGTATCCGCGGGAACACGGTTGCTGTCGATACCACCATTGCCCCTATCCTCGGCGTGTCAAGCTCGGATCCAACGACTGCATTGCGGGCTGCAGAGCGCCACAAAATCCAAACGTATGACGAGGGTGTCCGAAACGCCGCCTTTGTTCCTTTCGCCGTTTCCGAGTTCGGCTCGCTGGCCCCGCACGCTGAGGCCTTCTTGATGGAGCTCGCGGAAGCTAGCCACACACACACACACACACACACACACAGGCAAAAAAATCGGCCAGCTCCATCTTGTCTGCGTGGCGCCGCCGTTTCTCCTTGCTCATCAACATGGCACATGCAAACAACGTTCTTGGCGGGGTCGCGGCCGCGCGCGCGGCACGTGATGGTACTCCTGCGCCTGCGTCGCGTCGCTTGTCGGCATGTGTTGCTATGACCCGGGTCATTGGCTGCAAGCGTACGACTCGCCGCGGCTGATGGCTTACCCCGCGGCGGTGGTCCCCACTTGTTTTCATGTTCCCCTTTCGGTCATTCTGGTCGTTCCTTGGCTTCAGTGCTTCCCTTGACCCTTTGGTTCATGGCAGCTTGGCGACTTCGTGGTTCCCTTGGCCCTTCCTTGGTTCTTGGCTCCCTGGCCTCCTGCTCGACCTTGGTTTAAGGATTATGTCTCTCTTTTGCTGGCAACCTTATGTTGCTGTTAGTTCTGTTCGTAGTGCGCATATGTTCAAGCCCTGCTGTAAAAACATATTTTAGCGCGACTAGTACAAACGCATGTGCACTTCACTGCTCTCCCTCCCCCCCCCCCCCCCCCCCCCCGCTCTCGGCCCCTGGCCCTGCACAGGCCCTACGACCCTCGCCTGGAGGGCTGTATCCCCTGTCCCCCCCCACGGGCTTGTGTGGCAGGCCGAAAACCCCAGCCCCCGGCAGGCGTATTCAGGTATATTAATACATCATAATGTGCAACCCGCCTACCAGCACTACTACCAGGGGTAACTACACCCCAGAATCGCCATATAAACCGTCGTAATTGTCGCCGTCCCTACCATCAAAGGGCTGGAGCAATTCCCCGATAATAGTGACCACATCAAAACAGTTCTGGTCTCCCTGTGCGACACAGGGACAGGGATACCGGTTCGACTCCCCGTGCCCGCCGAATAGGCAGAGGACGGTGACGGCCTGTCGCCGATTGCACTACGCAAGCGGTTGGTTGGGGACGCAGGTCAGCGGCGCAATAAGCAGACACGTGCGGCGCGAGGAGATTACCGGTCCGGTGACCCGCACCGGTAGCGACCACCGTAGCGACTGATACCGTACTCGTCAACACGGAGACCCCCCCCCCCCCCCCCCCAGGTCACTTTTCCCGCCTGCTCCCCACTTGGAAGCCCCAGTGAGCACCGGCTAGGCCACCCCTGTGAGAAGGAGCAGATAAAGTAGGCGCACCGGAAGCGCGCCCAGCCCCGAACCCCTCACCCAGTCTCCCCCTCCCCCGCCTACCACCGCCTGGCCTTATGTTCCGCCAGACGTGGCCATCTGCCGCCGGCGACACCGGCGAGCTTCGGGTTGTGATAGATTTTTCGGTTACTCGCACCAGGGCTCGCACTGCACCGCAGCAGCGCTTGCCCGGGAGGTGTATTTGTTATGGCAGCCCGGGAGGGAGGCCGCCGGCTTCGGTGTGCGCTGGCTGTCGATGGGAAGCTGACGGCCGAATGCCGGTTCGCCCCCCGCGCCCCCCCCCCCCCCCCCCCCCCCCCCCCCCCAAACTACAGGACACGTCAAACACTATGCTCGGCCGCATCTTCGGCGGCGCGGGCGGCTCGAAGGATAAGGCCGCAACCGCCTCGCCGGCCCCTGCCACCAACGCCGCGGCGCCTGCTCGCGGAGCTGCGCCCGGCCCCGGATCCAGCTCCGGGCGCGCGCCGTTGTCCTCGCCGGCGCCGATGCCGGCTCAGCCGGGCGAGGTGCTGCAGGCGGCGCAGACGGCGCTGGCGGAGTTGGCGATCACGCCATCGGGGACGCGCAGCTTTGCGCTGCTCAACACCTCCACCCGCCTCGGTGAGGGAGACAGCATCTCCTCAACCCCGTCGTCTGGCAGAGACTCCCCCCTTTGCATCTTCTCCTCCTCCTCCTCCGGATTCGCACCCCAACCTCGCAGTCGCAGCAGCAGACCTTTGCTGCTGGGGATACTTAGCGACTTTGGTAATTAGCTCGCCTACGAGTGACGCCTCGCAATTAACATCCCCGACCCTTGTTCCCCGTTTGGCGGTGGCGACAACAGTCCAAAAGCTGGAAGTGATTCTCACCACCATGGACGACGCGGACCTGAAGATGATCTGGAGGGAGTGAGCCCCCGTGCCATTCCCTTCCCGTCCTTTCCCTTCACCTCCCTACTTTGTCAGCCAGCCACGGCGCTATTCGCGCGATGCCAGCGGCGCGGGAGAGGAAATGTATGAGGCACCGGGGCACAAGGGGTCCCATTGTGGGCATGCGCCTCTGACATTGGCCCCATGGCGGTCGCTGCAGGCAGGTGAACGAGCTGCAGAGCGAGCTGAGGAGTGCCACGGAGCGGCTGCTACACGGAGCATCCCCGCCACCCTCCCCCAACCGCTCTCCTGCCCTGCAATCCAGGGCCTCTGGTGAGCCCTCTGGTGAGCCCCCTCCCTGCTCCCACCGGCCCTCACTATTCCATGTCATCATCAGCATCCGCATTATCAGCACTGTTGTCGCTAGCCACACAAGTCATCTCATTTACACAGGCTTCATTCCGTCATTAACGCCGCCTTCTATTGCGGGACCCGGAAACGGAAACTTGCTGATCAGCCCCGCCCTGCCTCGCATTGCCCCCTGCGAAGCACCCACAGGCACAGCCGCATCGGCATCCATGTTTGACGGGATGGACGTCAGCAGCGACAGCCGCGCCGCACGCGCCGCTCCGGCGGCCGCAGCCCCAGCAGATGGCGCGCCAGTTGCCGCGGCTGCTGGCCCTGCAGGGATGGACATGTTCAGGTGCTGAGGGTTGCGCCAACCCAGCCTCCCACCCGTCCCCCCTTTACATCCTCCCCTTGCCTCCCTCTCTCTCTCTCTCTCTCAGGAACATGGACGTGGCTGCTTGCTTTTATGACGAATAGCATTGTCTACTACTGAAGAAGCACAGATGATATAGGCATCTATGCGCACATGGGTAGGGGATGGTGTCACATGAGGCAGCAGTTCGGACCCCTCCCCCCCCTGCGTGCTGGCGGCGGGGTCATCCATGCCCTGCCTTACCACACATCCTCTCCTGGGGTGAGCAGCCTATCAGGTTGCAGGTGACACCGCCCCCCCCCCCCCCCCCCCCCCCCTTCTTACTCCCTCTCGCCCTGGGCTGTCCACCGCTGCAGTGGGCTCAGCTTGAACATGGGTGGGACTCCAGCAGCTGCGCCTCCGGCCACCATCGCAGCGGAGGAGGGCTCGGGTGGCCCGGACACGCGTGCGCCGCTGGACGAGTCGTTCTGGACGTTGCCGGTTGAGGCGGACGCCGCAGCGGCGGAGGTGGCGCCGGCGATGCCATCCGTTGCTCCCACGCGAGCGGAGGAGGTGTGCCACTCCACCGCATCTCTCCACCGATGACCCACCATACCCTAGCCGTAACCTAGCCGAGTGCGGGGCATCACAGTGGGGGCGTGAAAGCGGCTCACGGGGCTGCTGCTACTAAACCTGCCAGGCACCTGCACCTGCCAAGCCAGCAGCCAGCAGCCAGCAGCCAGCAGTCAGCGGCCGGGAGGTGAAGCCACAAGCAATGCCTCCCCCAGGTGAATGCCCCCTCCCCCTCTCCACGGCGCCCATTGGAGCCGCATTGCAGGGAGCCGAGCAGCGGCAGTCTTTCGGGTGGAGTATCCAACATTGTGAAGCAAAGAAAGCAGGCAGTGCATGGCTCCTATAGCTACCTGCTGAATCTACATGAAGTGTGCCTGCCACGTCTGCTTTGCCCATGCCAGCAGGGGCGGCTGTCGCTGCGCCACCAGCACCTCACGCTGCGCCGGCGAGCGCAGCTGGCGGCGTGCGGCGCAAGAAGAAGAGCAGTCGGCGGGTGGGGTACGCCCGCGCGGAGGAGGACGAGGAGGACGACCCGTCTCTGAGCCGCCAGCCCAGCTCCGCCGGCTCCGTGCTCAGCCAGCCGCCTAGCGCGGATGCTGCGCTGAGCCGCCAGCTCAGCACGGGATCCGCAGCGGCGGCGCCCCCCGCGCCCGCTGGCCTGGACCTGTTCTCCGCGATGGATGTTGTCTCGCCTGCGGCCACCGCCGCCACCGCTGCCTCCACTGCGGTCAGCGCCGCCGCGCCCGCTGCTCCGGCCTTCGAGCCGCTTGCAACGGCAGCGCGGCAGCCATCTGAGCCCCTCGCCGTGACTGCGGAGGCGGAGGTCAGCGCCCCAGAGGCCCCTCTCTGTGACGCTGACTTACGACGTGCCAAGCTACATGCCGTTGAACATGGCTTCTATGGGCGCCAGCGCCGCCATTGGGGATGGGACAGCGGCAAGAGTGTGTGGACTGCTGGCCTTGCAGGGTGGCTCACAGCGCGCGGCGGACGCAGCGGAGGCTCAGCCAGGCGAAGTGCCACTGGATGAGCCGGCAGAGGCGGGAGAGGCGGGCCTTGCGGACCAGAAGGCGCGCATGCTCGCCGCCGCGGAGCAGGAGATCGGCGCCCTGCAGGTCAGTCCAGCTACCCTCCCATGGCAATGCCGCCCCTGCTTCCACTGCTGCGCTCTTCCTGCAGGTACGCACGCGGAAGCGCAAGGTTCTGGGGGCTATGTAGCACCGCGCGGTCAGCTTCGGTCTGCCGACCGATGCATCACAAACCACCTGCGTGTCCTCCTTCTCACAAGAGGACACACACACACGCACACACGCGCGCGCGCATGACACGCAAACACAAAGTGGAATCCTAGTTGAATCATAGGCTGTAGGGGGCACAGCCATCTTGAACTTGCAATGACACATGTCTACCGTAGTCAGGCTTTGGGTTTGCCTTATGCTCATGGTTGATGAGGTAGATCCCCCCCCCCCCCCCCCCCCCCCCCAGCCGGGGGAAATCTATCAGAATACACCACAAAGACATTGCGAGATGTCCGACTTGGCGCTGCAAAACATTTCATAATTTCTGCGATCCGCGAAGACGGTGAAGTGTTATGGTGTGTTGGGCACAATGTTCCAGGCTGATTCTGCCCCGCCTCCCCATGTTGGTGCCACGCAGAGCCAGCTGCAGGAGGCTGAGGCCGCCCTTCGCGCTGCCAGCGCCGCTCACTCGGCGCAGCTGCAGGCGCTGGCGGCGCTGGCGGAGAAACGGGCGACCGCGGAGGCGGCGCAGGGCGCAGCGGCGGAGGCGGAGGACTTCCAGCTGGCGGCGGACCTGGGGGACGAGCTGGACGCGCTCACGCGGCAGGAGGCGGAGGTGCACGTAGCGGTGCAGGCGGCGGAGGCGGGCGCGGAGGCCGCGCGACACAAGATCTCGGCCATCTCGGAGCGCAAGGTAGGCATGCGCACCTTCCCTTGACGGTTTGCCGACGCACACAGAAGAGCCCTCATTGTGAGCATCAAATCGGGCTTGCATGCCGCCTATCAGAACATCCGCAGTGGTTCCCTTCCCTTAGAGTTCCGACTACGTGTGACCTCTGACTCGCAAGGGAGGCCCTGATTATCACCGCGTCCGCAACCAGTATATCAGTGCACAGTATAGCTTAAATGTAAGAGTTGAATTCACTGAAAGGCGGTTTACTGAAGGGTGATTGTGCGCCTTCCGCGCTGTACTTATTGACACATTTCTGTAAGGGTTGAATTCACTGGAAATGGGGGTTTACTTATGTGCGATATGCCCCCCCCCCCCCCCCCCCCCCCCTTCACCCCGCTTCTTTCCTCGGCTCCCATTCTTGTTACTCAGACAATCGCACATTCAAAAGCACTGAAACCCGACACCTGAATGGCTCTAACTTTGTGGCTTGTGCCGCCGGATCCAACGTTGCTTCACTAGGTTCACTTGGGGCGGCTCACATGCTGCCTGCTTCTGGCCGATGCTGCTACGGCGCGCAGGTGGAGGTCCGGCTGCGGCACGCCGACAGCATCCAGCAGCTGGCGGACAAGATGGCGGCGGAGGCGGAGGCGGCCGTGTTGGCAAGCGAGGCGGCGGCGGCGGCGGAGACGTCGCGGCACGACGCCCTGGCTGCGTCGCTGGAGGAGGTGGCGGCGGAGGTGGAGGCGGAGGCTGCGGCGGCGGAGCGGAAGGGGGAGGAGCTCGACGCCAAGCTGAGGGAGGCCGCGGGCCCGGCGGCGCAGGCGCTGGAGGTGCGTGCCACCCCTGCTGGGAGGGAGGGGAGGGCATTTGGGACATGGCGCGCAGTCAGGTGGACGTTGGGTACAGACGGGTTGCTGCTGGAAAGCTGCTGGAAGGGAATGTCTACGGTGTGTACACTTCAACTTAGGAAAAATAAGACTTAAGAAAAATCGCTGTTGCTGTTTTTTTCTTCTGCAAGTAATGCATGGGGCGCCGTCATGGGTTGGGCATCGAATTGAACATGGCGTTTTTGGACGATCTTTTAGGATCTAACCGAAAGAGGGATTCACTCGGGGGATCCCCTGGCCGGTGGCGCAGGAGGCGCAGGCTTCCCACGCGGCGCTGTCCGAGGAGGTGGAGGCGCTGCGCGCGGCGCTGGCAGAGAAGGAGGCGGCGCTGGCGGACGCCGCGGCGCAGCTGGACGAGGCGCAGGCGGCCGTGGCCGACAAGCACGGCAGCTTCCAAGCGGTGCGGCGATCACAGGCCTGCCTGACCGCAGCGCACCCCCCCTCCCCCCCCCCCCCCCCCCCCCCCACCCTCTTGTTCTCCCGCGCCCAACCTTGCCCCCATCCGCCTGAGCTGCCATGTGACTGGGATGAGGGCTGCCCTGCCCGCGGCAGGCGATGGCGGAGGTGGAGGCGGAGAGGCAGCGTGTGCAGCGGCGGCAATCGGAGCTGGAGGCCAGCCGCGCAGTGGCGGAGGCGCACGCGGCTGAGGCGGTGCAGCTGCGTGCGGAGGCGGAGGAACGGCGGGAGGAGCTGCTGCGGGAGGTGCGCGCCCGGGGGCGGTCCGCATGGCATGGCGCTGCATGGGACTCCGGCTGTTTGCGGAGCCGAGTTTGCCGGCTCACTCGGCGCCCGCTGCCATCCGTGCTGACGCTCGCTGTGGGCCGGTCCCTCCCTGTTTGCGGGCGGCGCGCAGGTCGCGGAGGCGCGCGGCGCGGCGGACGAGATGGCGGGTGCGGCCGAGGCGCTGCGGCGCGGCGCGGAGGCGGAGAAGGCGGCGCGCGCGCAGGAGGCCAAGCTGCGCGAGGAGGAGCGCGCCGCGGAGGAGAGGTGCGCCGGCGGCCGCCGGGGGCAGCGCCGCTCTTAGCGTGGTTGTCGGTGTGCGTGTTTGGTTTTGGTGTTCGGTTTTTTGTCCAGCTGCCTGCCTGCTCGACAGCACGGCCGCTGTCATCGATACAAAGCACACAGGGCCGTGCTCCTGTGCAAACCCGATACCCGCATACACACCTGCGGCTGCCGACGCACCGGTAAACCCCTCCATGGTCAGCCTCAGATTGCGCTCGCTCGCAACCTAGAAGAGCATTGGCTATGGTTCCGCGATGGATTCGTCTGCATTTGACCCGTGGCAGGCAGGGCGGGTTCCTAGTCGCGGTGCCCTTATTACTGCGCCGGCACCCATGGAAGTGCACTTCCCAATGGCAAAATTAAGGAAATTTAGTAGAGGCAGTATATCAAACACACACACACAAACACACACACACACACACACACACACACACACACACACACACAAAATATAAATATTAATTATATATCTATGTCCAGGTATATATCTCTATATCTATATATATTGAATATATATGTATTTTAAAATATATATCTAATATATATCCCTATCTATCTATATATATATACCTATGCAAGTACACATTTGTACTTGCGCCGCATGTATGTATATGCTGACAGCTGCGGCGCCTGCCGGTGCGCCAGCGTCCGCGCGGTGGAGGCGGAGGTGGCCGCCGCCGCCGCGGAGTGCTCCCGGCTGAGCGCCCTGCACGCCAAGCTGCTCCGCGAGGCGGCGGCCGCGGAGCAGCGCGGCGCGGACGCGTCGGGGCGCGTGCCGGAGCTGGAGGCGGGGAAGCGCGCGGCGGCGGCGGCGAAGGACTTCAAGGAGGCGGCGCGCCTGTCAGGGGAGGCCAAGGCGGCGCTCGCCAAGGCGGAGGCGGCGGCGGCGGAGGCGGCCGCGCTGGTGGGGCAGGCGGCCGAGGTGAGCTGCCCTCCTCCTCCCCCTCCCCCCCCTTTCCGTCCCACCAGTTCCCACTACACGATGCTGTGGCCATGACGCTTGTTGTCCATTTGTACATGTCTTCAGGCAATTGGACGTGTTCAAAACATGTCCAAATTAACACATATCCTCGCCGCCACCGCGCAACACAGGTTATGCGCAGTGGCCTAGTCTCTAGTGTGAATGGCCGGGGCAGTGCTGTCCAACCCGTGTCCAAATGAACACATTTGCAGGTTCGGGCAGTCCCACAACAGCTCCATCCAGGACGGTTTTATTCCTTCGGTATGATAGGCGCCCCGTGGCATCATCGCGTGCGGCTAATATGCCGGAACTGGGGACTCGTGGATCATACAGCGACTAGGATGCGGCGCCGGTGGAGGGTCGTTCCGATTGCCACCGTCAACACCAAACCGCAGCGCTGTTGGCGGTGTGGCGAAGAGGAAAGGAAAGGAACGCAGTGATTTGAAAAGAGAAGACGCGAGATGACTCCCGGAGTGTTCCGTTTCGGTCAAAAGTCCACTCGAAACAGCGGATGTGGATGTTTAAGCCACTGCACGAGCACAACAGATAAACCGGGAGCGAGGGCGGCACTTGAAGCTGCTGCTGCTGCTCCCGCTGCCGCTGATGCTGATGAGACCAGAGGCCCCAGATATGTGTCCCTCCGGGTGCCGGCGCGCCTACGAATAAGCCTCGGATTGGGGCTGCGTGCAACCTCTAGGAGCAATTGCGGGATACTTGCACTGCAGTTCCGCCTACAGTTGACATCTGTCAGGCAGGGCGGGCCCTAGGGCGCGGCGTTCCCCATTACCATGTGTTGGCAGGTGTAGGTGATGTGTTATCTCAAGGGGGGGGGGGGGGGGGGGGGGTGGCGCTTTCCTCGCTCACTCCTGCAACCCCCCCCCCCCCCCCCCCCCCTCCTGCTTGGGGATTGGGCGTGGTGTGCGCGCCAGGTGGCGGCGCAGGAGGGCGCCGGGCGCGAGGCTCAGCGCGTCAGCGAGGCGCGCCTGGAGGCCGGCCGGCGCGCCGCGGGCCTCGCGCGCTGGCGCCGCCTGTCGGGCCGCTCGGCCGCGCTGGCGGCGGCGCCCGGGGCGGCCGAGGGCAGCGGCGGCGAGGTGCTGCGGGAGGAGGCGGCGGCCTGCGCGGCGGAGGCGGCCAGCCTGGCTGCCCGCTTTGGCTTTGGCGCGGCGGACCTGCTGCGGGCGGAGGGGAAGGAGGAGGAGGCGGAGGAGGAGGAGGTGGGCGCGGGCGCGGGGGCGGGGACGGGGACGGGGGCGGGGGCGGGGGAGGGGGAGGATGCAGGCATTGGTGAGGTGGGGGCGGCTGCTGGTGGAGGCATGCCGCCGGTCAGCGAGCAGATGGAGGAGATGAGGGGAGATGGAGGAGAGGAGATGGAGGAGATGGAGGTGGAGGAGGAGGAGGTTGTGGTGGAGGAGGAGGAGGAGGAGGAGGAGGAGGAGGAGGAGTCGGGCGCGGTGGAGCCCAATGGTGCTGGGCCGCCGGCGGCGGTGGACTCCGAGGAGGCGGCGGCGGGGGAGGAAGGGAAGGGGGAGGCGGCGGGGCGGGGCGGGGCAGTGGAGGAAGCCGCGGCAGAGGCTGACGGCATGGCTCCGGCCGAGGCGGCGGCGGCGGAGGGGCAGGAGGAGGCGCCTGAGGAGGAGGCGCCTGAGGAAGGGGCGCCTGAGGAGGAGGCGCCTGAGGAGGAGGCGCCTGAGGAGGGGGCGCCTGAGGAGGGGGCGCCTGAGGAGGAGGCGCCTGAGGAGGAGGCGCCTGAGGAGGAGGCGCCTGGGTCGGCCCACTCGAGCCCTGCTGCGGAGGGGCCTGCGGAGGCGGAGGAGGTGCCTGCGCCCTCCGCGGCGGTTGCTGCCGGCGCGGGAGAGTCGGGGGCCGAAGGCGCGGAGGCCGGCGTCGCCGAGGGGGCGGGCGGTGCGGCGGCGGAGGAGGAGGAGGCGGAGGCGGAGGCGGAGGGGGCAGGCCCCGCCTCGGTGTTTGGCGGGCTCAGCCCAGCGGCGCCTCCAGGCGAGGATAGCAGGGAGGGTGGCGGCGGGGAGGGCGGGGAGTCGTTGTTTGGCGGGATGCAGCTGATGGGCGCCTGAGGGCTGCGGGCGCCGGGGCATGCACCATACCGCCGCCCTCAAAGTTTGCAATTCGAAACCCGCTTCAACCGGAACCTGCGCAATCCAAACGCGCCGACTTGGCCAGGTTTCCCTAGCCAGCACGCGGCACGGCCCAGCCACGGAGCAAAACCCGGATGCCAGAGTATCTATCGGCGGCTTGGCCTTCGGCGGGCTGCAGGCTATGCGCTTTAAATTAGTGGACCCGATGCGCCCGTAAGACAGCCGGCCTGGCCAGCATCTGTGACCAAGCAGGAACAGAGCTGTCAAAGATTTCAGATATTGCCGGGAGGAAGGCATAGTCGGACACGGGCGAGGCACCGCCGTGAGCGCCGCGCCTCTATGCGCTGCCTACTAAGCGGCCGTCAGCGCGTGGTGCACCGCCGCCTGCTGCAGCGCCGTCAGGTGCTGCCACGCCGCGTCCTTGAAGCCGGGGTTGGCGCCCAGGGTGGCCTGCGCTCACCAGGGAGGACGGGGGCAGTAGAAAGCCCACACTCAGCACTCGCAGCGGGCCGCGCACGTGCGGCAAGGCGCAGGCGGGTGTGTCGGCGCATCTGGGGCAGAATCCACGAAAGCCTAAATAGGCGAATAATGTGAGAGTGTGCAGATTATCTGTGTATGTACAGCTATATTTGCCAATAATCTTTAATAATACTTACTATAATCCTTCCCAGAAGGGCTTCGAACTACTTATTGTAAGGCCATATCATAATGGCTACCTTATCCTAAGCCTTATTCTAAGCCTGGAATTGGGCTTGCACGCGACCTAAATGAAGAGTATTTGTGATAGTTTCGCCTACATTTGACCTCGGGCGGGCAGGGCAGGTTCTTCTTTGCAGTACCACGTTGGCACCCGTAAATATGTGTGGGTGTCTACCCTGTATGAGTGTCATCAGCTAAGGGTTTCCAAGGCCCTAAAACCCTAAGTATAATTATACCGGCTCAGTATGTCAGATAATAATCAATAGTGCATAAATCTCTGCATGCATTTTAAATCAGCAAATGATGCTCGCAGCGCGCGGAGATATCACACTCCACAAAAGTAGTGACGTTTGGTGAAAACAACATGCGCGAGGGAAAATAATAAATAAAAGATACCTCTGGTTCGTAGCACTACAGGTCTGTACCTATTAGTACTCGTATTATGCCGACTGCACAATCACTCTCCGGATATTACAGCAAGTGCTGTTTCATGTGCCCCCCCCCCCCCCCCCCGGGCAGGCAGCAGTCGACGGCAGTGTTGTGCACCTTGAGCTTCTCCGCGATAAAGGCCGGCAGGTCGACGCTGTACACCGGGTCCGCCTTGGCCTCCTCGTCATCCACCACGTGCTCCTCCTGCACGTCGGCGCGGCGCCCGGGTCAGCCGGGCCACCCGCCCGGCTCATGACACTACTGACAATAATAGCTAGGCTTTAAGTCGCGAGGCGGGCGGCATATGAGGGCGCACCTCGGCGCGGTTGCTCAGAAACTCGAAGAGGTCCATGCCGAGGCCCTTCCCGGAAAAACCTGCGAACGGGCGTCCGAGCTCCTGCTTAGCCATGAGGAGGGTGGACGAGACGGAGGGGACACATGAAGGGGGCGGGGGGGGGGGGGGGGGGGGGGCTTTCGCCTTCATTCATCATGTTATATCGACACACTTGGCATGTACGGTTTGGCGGTAAGCCCGATTAAACCTAAATGTCCCAAAACTCTGAAATTTATTTTCATTCAAGTCAAACCTCGGGAGAAAAAACACCTTGGATTTTGCCATAGATGGAAATTGAAACCCTATCTCGGATGACAGTGTAATTGGAAACTTCGATTTATGAATTCATTATGTCATATAAGTGAAAAACTAACAAGGCCAAGTCCCCATCCAAAATCCGATGTCCTCAAAGTCAGCCGACCATACGGGCACCTCCGCAACATGCGGGTGCCTCATGGGAAAAGGGGCTTGCTCGATGTGCATCATGTGCTTGGACACATCTCTGGGCGCATTGCATCTGCCAATGCAACTATGCAAGGCGGCTGTGTCATCAAACTTGGCGCCTACCCGCCCAACCTGCCCCAAAACTGACTGGCCTTGAGATGAAGTCGGGTTTTGTGGAACTGTTTAGTTGAGCCTAAGATGAAACCCAATTCGATTTTTGAAACCCTAATCAGGGCTGACAGCCCAACAGAGCGCTTTACTTAGCGGACCATACGCGGGTTCTCCGTGCGGCCGGGCCGTACGACCGCCGGCCTGGTTCGTCGGGGAAGAAAGCTGTAAGAATTTTCAGGTTCCAAATGTACATAGACGCACGGCGGAGGGGCGGCCCTCACCCGCGTCCCAGTCGTCGTCCTCGTCGTCGTCCTCGTCGGCGAAGTCCCCCGCATCCGCCGCGCCCCCGCCGTTGGCGGTCTGCTCCTGCGCCTCGATCAGCGCGTCGGACAGCACCTCCACCAGCTTGACCGGCAGCGCCACCGTGCTCCATTGCTCCGCCTGTCCAAGGAGGGGAGGGAGGGAGCGCGGGGCCAAGGGCGCGGGGGTGGGTGGGGGGGCGCTTGGTTAGCGTAATTCATCTTTCCGTGGGCGGGCGAAATAGGTCACATGGCCGCAACGAAAACGTTTCCTGCAAATTGGGATTTACATGCGTTAAGAGATACTGACAGGTAACCTGCTAAGATGAATCCTAAACACCCTTGCTCCTGCAGAATTAACATTATTTATGGTCCGGGGGGGGGGGGGGGGAGGGCGGGAGCTGTGGCCGCCAACCTGGGCCTTGGCGCGCGACCGCGTGCGGATGGCACCGCCCGTGTCCAGCCGGCGGCCCTTCACCGCCACGCCGCCCAGCGCGGGGTGCCCGCTGGTGAGCAGCAGCGCGAGCGCGGTGGTGCTCAGCTTGATGTTCAGCTGTCCCTGGATCTCCACCGCGCGCTCGATCCACAGCCGCACGATGTAGCCCAGCGCGCTGTCGCCCTCCTGGGCCGCGGCCACCGGCGACGGCCTGCGTGAGCGAAAACGACCGCGCGCCCTTGGTCGACGCCGAGGCACAGCTAATGGCGCAGAAACACACGCCAAAAGGCAATGCCGTCTTCATCAGAATGCCGCTGTCGGCGCACCTGTTGGCCAGGAAGTCGAGCAGCTCGGTCGTGTTGGAGTGGATGAGCCGGCAGAACACCATCAGCAGCCCCGTGATCTGCGCACCGGCAGATGCGCCGCCGACACGGTCAGGCCTTGGGTGAGGGCAACAGAGGATGTGCGCGCTTACACATATTCATGTATAAGTAGATACGGGTGCCTTGTGATAAGGGTGCTTATAGGTGCGTCTGCACCCGCATCCGAGATGATGGGAAGACCGCCTACCTAGCTGGTACTGTCATGCGCCGCGCTTTACCCTCTAGTCCCCCCCTTCTCGTGCGCAGCGGCGCGGGGGTGCGACAACCAAGGGGTGGGGTGGGGGGGCACCACGGGGCTGCTGTTGGTGTGCGGCAGCTTCTCCACGATGGCCTGCAGCAGCGCCGGCAGCATGCCGCCCACCCGGCCCGGCATCGACACCAGCAGCTGCGCGATCAGCGGCCCCACATACAGCGGCGCGGAGTCGCCGCTCTCCGGCTGCAGCATCAGGGCACACCCGGCGCACGCAATCAGCACGTAATCCGTACGCCCCCGCCTACCCACCCGCCCATACTTGCACACAAACAGTGGTATGGCAATGCAGCGCAAGGGATGTCGGGATGCCCCCTCCCTCTCCTCATGTCACGTGGACACCCGGTCGCGCGTTACCTTCAGCAGGCGCGACAGCACTTGCAAAATGGCCTGCGGAGGTGGTTAGCGCGCAGCGTCAGCCGGGCCTTCCCAGAACGGGAAGCAGGGGGAAGCAGGGGGAAGGGGGTGCTGGTGGATGGACGGCGGGGCTTGGGGGCGACACGCGGTGGCGTGAAGACGAGGCACTGGGAGGCATGGTGCAGCGCCATGGAGTGAGCAATGGTGAGGAAATATGCGCCGCTTTATTAGAGCCTACAAGTAGCGGGATGTGCCTGCATAGGAATGGCGCTCCGTATGTAATGTCCCGAGGGGGCGCGCTGGGATGTCGGCAATGTTCAGGAAGCTTCAGAGAATGTTGGTAGTTCCGAGGAGGGCACCGTGGCGCTGTGCCGATCATGGTTACGGACAGCACTTTGTCACACGGGTTTGGTCGGGGTTTTAGCCGGATGCCCGGCGGTTGACGTATGACTAACCAGTCTCTCAGGATGGAACTTCGGCAATCATAAATAGAATACAACGAAATCGAACTAGAAAGTGTGTGGATGGCTAAATTATTATGAAAGAAAAGCGACAGATGCATCTCAATCGATTGCGAATCGATTTAGGATAGCGCTAGGTACATTGTTTCTGTTGATACTGCCCATTCACTCAGGGAAAAGTATACGAATAGAATAATAAGATAGAATAATACGAGAATAGAATAGAAAACGCTGGAAGGGTGGCAAAACACGGCCGGACATTGCCGTTTGAATGCTTGCCACCTACGCGCTATCAGATATGTAAATCACAGCAAAGTGGTGCATTATTATGGCGCAGCTGCTAGCACTACTTCAGTTGAATTGAGTTTGGCAAGGCATGGCCGGGAAGCCTCAGGCGGTGCGGGGGCTGCCCCACCTGCAGGGAGGCGTCCGGGTCGGCGCCGTTCCAGGACAGCATGCCCTCCCCGCCGGCGCGGACAAAGAGGCGGAGGATGTCGGTGCCGCTCTGCAGCTGGCCGGCGTCGCCGCTGGCGGCCATGAGCGCCATGAGCGGGGCCCAGGCGAGCTGGTGCGCGCTGGCGGCGAGCTCCGCGGGGACGCGCTTGAGGAGGAGCACCAGCAGGTCCAGCGCGCCCTCCACCAGCGCGCTCGGCTGGCTGGCCGGCGCGACGGTGCCGCTGCTGATGATGTGGCAGAGGTGGGGCAGGAGGCGGCCCAGCAGGGGGCGCTGTCGGCACCAAGGTGTGGGGGGGGGGGGGGGGGGGGGGTCCGTTCCATCAACGCGCGATGATCTAAAATGTATAAGCAAGCATGGCACATTTGTTGCCATGATAGAATAAAAGGTTCCTGTGGCAATAACAGTACATTTCGTACGATACAAATGCGGCTTTGGCTATGTTGATGGCCAAGCCCTAGCGTGACACAGTACCGACCAGGTGATCGCTTGATTATGTCCTGAAATGTGGTCCAGGCGGCTCATGTTTTATTTGTTCTGGCCTCCGATGTCTCGCAAAAACAAGCGCAAAGGTACGGTGCGCGCGGTGTGCGCATTCTCAGTGGAGTCATTGGCCCTACACTATTCCACAAATTATGCTACAAAACGTAATAAGAATGTGATCTTCTCCTACGCATTTTCAAAAAACTAGTTTCAATTACTCGGAGGATGGCGTTAATGAGTTAGTGGGTTATCGGCCCCTGGTGTGCTTAGAGGAAGAATACTGTTGTTGCTTTCTGCGCGCCTGAATAAAACTTTGCGATGCCACCCCAAGGGAATTTTCCTGCTGGTCCTTGGCGGACGTGGCTGATTACGAGTAGCGACTACACACGCACATCTGTTTCAGCCAAGACGGGAGGAGGAAGTTTTTGGGGGGGGGGGGGGGGGGGGGGCTCACCTGGCACGCGGGCACGGCCACCAGCGCGGCGAGCACGTCAAAGGCGTCCATCGCGATGAGCGGGTCGTTGGCATAGTCGCCCCACACCTTGAACACCGCCTCCGACAGCGACGGCTCCCACGTCGCCGCGGCCGCCGCGTCGGCCTATCCAAGAAAGGGACGGCGGAGTCAGCTCGGCTTACCGATAGTCCGTGGAGGGCGGCCGAGAGTTGCCGACAGCATCGCTGGGCCAGCGGAAACCGACAGAGGATCCGAACCCAAATGCGGTGTCGAGACTCAGCGACCCGCGCCTGTAGGGGACTCTCTCCGATACTGAGGCCGCCGCCGAACCAGAATTATTTTATCTAGAATATGGAAAGGCACAGTATGTATCCTAGTGCATATAAGCAGTGTTTAGTTTTTTTCCCGGAAGCTCAGGCTGTCGATTTTCGAACCTCTGGCTACTGGAATTTCACAGAGGGTGGCCCACCTTGACCACCGCGAGCAAAGTTTCCAGCACCAGGTGCAACACTTCCTCCTCCGAGTTTTGCAGCAGCGTCCCGAGGCCCTGCCGCAACATTACGGCGCGCTCAGGGGGTCGGCATCGACGACACCAGCTGCCATGATAATGGCCAGTCGACTATCAGCGGGGATGGGCGCACCTGGTACAGCGGCGTGGCCATGTCGCCCAGGCCGCCGGCGCCGACGTGCGGGCAGAACTGCGCCACGGCGCGGCAGGCGCCGATGCGCACGGGCGCCGGGTTGGACAGGCCCAGCCCCGCGACGCCGGCCTGCATAAAGAAGGGCCGCTTTTCGGCGGGCACAAACGCAAACAGGCGCGAAGACACCTGCACGTGTCGCGACGGAGTGCGAGTAAGAACCCCCGCGCTGCAATGACCGAGTCGGCTTTACCAATGTGAAATCTACATATTGATGGAGCTTTTATCAAGATCATACGCGCTACATCATATGAAGTGCTGAGCAACATCTTCGATGTAACAATAATGGGATCTGCCCCACGGGTGGCCGCATCAATGCAGCACGCCGCCATGCTTTCGACATCAGGCAGGTAATGGCCGCGGAACTGCCTCCCCAACATTGCGTGATGCCCAGTGGCAGCATTGGTCGAGTTCTTGGCTGCTGTGCCAAATGTAGCAATCGAGGCGACATTCGCCTCAAGAGCACGACGCTTGAAACATGGCCGCGTGATTTAGTGTACATGCTCGTCGTAACCTCGTCGTAGCGTGTAAACAGACACCGTAGTTGTCACACACGTGATATTTAAACTACAATCAGCTGCACTCGTGGATGAGGACATTGCCGTGCCCAGGTGAGGCCGAGCAAAGGGAGGAGTTGGCAATAGCGGGGGGGGGGGGGGGGGGTCACCCAGAGCGCCCGGCCGACCAGGAACGCGCAATCGCAGTTGGAGCTGAGGTCGCACGCGAGCACGTTCTCCATGAAGCCCGCCA
The DNA here is from genome assembly GCA_006384855.1 of Tetraselmis striata. NCBI lineage: Eukaryota > Viridiplantae > Chlorophyta > Chlorodendrophyceae > Chlorodendrales > Chlorodendraceae > Tetraselmis > Tetraselmis striata. Next base: position 48,728 of record VCJN01002462.1, read on the forward strand.
CGTCAAAGGTCAGCTGGCGAGAAGATCGCAACAGAGCAAGGGGGCTGGTCAGCCGGCGCAACATCTTCACGGGGGCATCGAGCCCGGGAGTTGAGGATCTGCATTGCCAATTCGCGCATGGGGCAGCCCGGGGGTGGGCATTGCTGTGCGTGGCAGCCAGCTCGCCCACCTGCCCGTCCTCCGCCATCTCCTGCAGGTTCTCGCCCATCGAGCCCACCGCCAGCAGCGCCGCCTCCCGGATGCGCCACCAACCAGGGTTGCCGGCGGCCTGCATCAATCAGGGTTGCTCGTCAATGGTCCTCCTCGTCCCACCATGAACCGCCACGACAACGCCTAACTCACTAACAGGTGGAAGCCCCGCTGCCGGAAGAAGTGAGCTCAAAGAAGGCATGTGGCAAGCCAAGTTCAATCAGACCGGACCTTAAAACCACCACAAAGAGGTTCTTTTAGATTCTGAAATGCAGACAGCACGAAGGTTGATCGATTACGAAAAGCTGATGCCGGAATTTATGCCCTCTGCTCATTTCCTCTCCGCTGACACGAATCGCTTAACAGGAGTCTTACCTGAATAAACTGACATTGAATTGTTATGCAGGCACTTCAAAAGGCCTAGACGGGAAGCAAGATGTTATCAGATCGGATCGGATCGGATCGGGGAAGGCATCGTGGGCTTGTTGGAGCACGCCAAGGCAAGGCTGGGAACCATAGGCAACCTCGCGGAATATAAGAACTGCGGAGCGGCATGTAGGACCTGACACCCATGCTCCGCGCCGGTACCTCGACAAGTACCTTGTACCGGTATCGCGGTGGGGCCCACCCTGCACCAGGATGCGCCCCTGCGCCCCGCCACGTCCACCCCTAGAACTATCTTGCCAACAGATGCGCTGACGCGCGGACGTCCAGTGGAGATAAGCGTGGTGTGTGCATCACTAGACCCAATGATGGCGCTTAGGACATTTACCTCAACTCTCGCATCGCGGGTTTTCCTGTGAGAGCATAGGTGCCACTTATTCCGGCCGACTCTTAGGCGGTTGCCTATACCCGGGCTGGGGTCGGGTGCCGCGGCCCTACCTTGGCGTTCTCCGCATCTTGTAGCCGCCTCTGTGTTGCCTCAGAGAGCGCGGTCCCAGTGTCGGCGTCGAATTGCTGAGGATGCAGAGGACGGCAGCAGGGATGAAGGGGGAGAGGGGGGGGGGATGTGGTGAGCCACGTGACCAACAGTCGCGGCGCAGCGTGTCCATCCATTCAGATTGCTTCATGGGGACGGGGAGCCGGAGAAGTGGGGGGGGGGGGGGGGGGGAGGAGGGGGGGGGGGGGGGGGGGGAGGGCACGAGTTACATATCTACCTGCCACAGCTCCTCCAGCAGCATTTCGCCGGAGACCCGCACACTGAAGGCATCGTCCTCCTCGTCCGCCACGTACTGCACGCGATGCTCTCAGTTAGTGCCGTGCTCAGCCCTGAGGGAGCTTGAGGAGCGGACAGGAGGGGAGGGCGCCTGCCGCGGCCGACCTGGTTGGGGTCGCGCGCCCAGGTGGCCGCCTGGTCCCGTGTCATCTGCATGTACCCCAACGAGTAGTACGCCAGCTGCCCCACGCTGCCTGCAATCAGCTCCTTGTAGCGATGGTTCCCGATCTGCCCAGTCCAGTGCATTCCAGTCCGACCCAGAGAGCACCACACCAGGCGGAATCAGCACCATACCGCCAAGTCCCAGGTTCTAGGATTTAGCGGCTTGGGGGGTCAGGTTGGGCTTGTGCATGCCAGATGACCGCTGGCCGATTCTACGGGGGCATGAGAAGCAAGCGCAGTGTGCCCATGCACATGCTCATCAACATGCCTATAGGAATGAGCGTGCTTGTTCTCGTGCCCGTGCCTCTCTTAGGAAAGCCTGGACGTATGCCGTCGTACTGGCGCCAGTCTCCCACAATGTTATCCCGCGAGCCATTTATGGGAGGCAAGTTGGTGGTTCGTGGCACACTTCCTGGATACCTCAATGACAAGAAGGTGCACGTGTCCATTGCCATGCCAATGCCCAGGCACATCCCTCATACCAATGCCGAAGCACATACACATCCCCGTGTGCCTATGCCTTTGCACTCGCACAGGCACATGAACACGCACGCTCATATTATGAAGCCTCGCCATGTGCGCGGGCCCGCGCCTACACCCACGTCCTAAAACACATGCCTGTGCCCACCGACTAGGCAGTCAATCTGCGCCCCTCCCTGCCCTGAGCGAGGTCATCCCCGGCATAATGCTCATCCGGAACAGCATTTGGGGCTCGGAGGGCTAGCGGTGGAATGGAGGGAGGTAGAGAGGCGGGGGGGGGGGGGGGGGGGGGGGAGCACCAGCGTCAGCAGCAGCTCGAACAGCTGGCTGATGAGCGTCTCAAAGTCCAGGTTCTCGCCGTCGCTGTCCAGCTCGCCGCCATCGATGTCGCCATCCTCCGCGATGACGGTGGACTCGTACACCGGGAAGCTGTGCAGGGCATGTGGCGGCGGCGGCGCTCAGCCAACCAGAGCGCAGCTCATCAAGCCCTGTGCTTGTGTACACATACATATCCGAATACAATACAACCAGCGCCGGTGTGATGCGATGATGCGGCGGCTGTCAAGGCACCCTGACCGCCCCACATGACCACAAGGGGCGCACCAGTTGACCAACATGCCCCAGCAGGGCGCCATGACGGCGGGCACCATTCCCGCGATGTGCTTGCCAAAGCAGGAGATGGCGATCACCAGGATCTTGAGCACCTCCAGTTTGATCCCCCAGTCGGCCGGGTCCTGGGGCATTGCCACCGCCAGCCAGCAGTGGGGCGGGCGGGTGGGGCTCCGGTGAGCGGTGCGGCGGCCCTGTCTGGTAAGGTGCGGGTGGGGTTGGGGTGGCTGGCTGGCGGCGCACCTCAGCGGTGGTGGGGCGCGAAAGCAGCGCCACAAACCGCTCAAACCAGGGTGGCAGCAGCGGCAGGATCACGGCGCGCGTGGCGTCCGCGAGCTCGCGGTCCATGGTGCCAATGGTGGCGATGCAGGAGTACAGCACGCGCAGGGCGCGCCGCTGCACACCGCCGCCGTACTGCTCGCCGCCCGCCACGATGGAGAGCAGGTCGGGCAGCAGCACCGGCAGCAGCTGATGGCGCCCGCAGGGAAGGGGAGGGGGGCATCAGGCTACAGTCTCTATGCTTGGGGAGCGACGGGGGAGCATGGGAAGGGGGCATTGGACTGGGCATGGGGGGGGGGGGGGGGGGGGACCACCTCTGGCATCACGCGGTCATCGATGTCGCTGGCAAAGAGGGACAGGCAGCGCACCGCGCCATGGACTGGCCAGATTTGTGGTGGTGTGAGGGGGGGGGGGGGGGGTGATTCAGCGCAGGTCTGGGTGAAGCGATTAGGCAATGGTGAGGATGGAGATAGGGGCGGAAGGATGGAACATGAAGCAGCAGGGGGGAGGGGGGGGGGGGGGGACAAGGTGCAGAGGTAGGCATGGAGGCAGCCAGGGGGGCGCGAGAGGGTTCGGGTGGGGGTGCAGGGGTGGCGGCGCACCTGCGTCGGGGGATGGCCTGGAGCGCAGCGTGCTGACCAGCAGCGGCAGCAGCTCCGGCCACCGCTCTGGCCAGTCCCACTTGGCGATGGCCGCGATGGCCATGCCCACGGCGGTGCGAATCTTGGGCATGCCATCCGCCAGCCCCTCCGGCAGCAGCCCCCGGATGGCGGCCTTGTCCTCCTCCGGCGCCGCCGGTGGCGCGAAGTGCTTGGAGCCCTCCTGCCAGTGGCGCTTCACGTACTGCTTGAGCACCACCGCGGCCAGCTGCCGGATGCCGAAGGGCAGCGAGCCCTGCAGCGCCACGCGCGCCAGCGCCACGCCATAGCCCGGCTGCAGATTTGCGGGGGGGGGGGGGGGGGGGGGTTGGGTGGGGGGGCCGGGGGGGGGGGCGGAGGGCAGCGGTAAGGGGGCGCCAGGGGCCATCGCAGCCCCGGGCGCCTGCGAGCTGGTCGCGCCATGTCCCGAGTGCGTTCAGCCACACGCGCAGCCTCGCCCTCCCACCCGCCGCCAAGCTTCCACCACCTACCTGTTCCATTCAGCGCTCCCTTGTTGCATCGCGGCCCACGGTGTCGCCACGTTGTGTCGGCGAAGGGGAGGGGGGCGAGAAGGAGGTGGGCATTCGGGGGTCCCTCGCATACCTGCGCGGACGCCCCCTGCAGCTGCGCCTCCGCCGCCTGCCGCACCAGCGGGTTGCTGTCCAGCGTCTGGTAGAGGCAGTTCAGCAGCGCCTGCTCCATGCTGCCGCCCTCCGCCGTCTGGGTGGTTGCGGCCCGGCGAAGAGGAGACTGCCGGAGGGCGGGGAGCCGACAACCCGCAGGGGGCGACGTGCAGGGGGTGTCGCTGTCGGGCTGCCGGCCAGCAAAGGCGTGTGCCAAGCTGGTGACGAAGCGGTGAGTTTCTCCTGTTAGTGGACTGCGTGTCTAGTCGCCAGGTGGTGCGGCGCCACAGCGAGCGAGGCCTGGGCGGCGGCTGGGTTGGGCTGGTGGTGATCTAAGCGAGCGGCGGGGTCGTGTCTGATGGGTTGCACGACGAAGAGTCGGGCCAGACTCTACCCCGTGCAACCAAACCCGTCACAAGAGTCGGGCCAAGGCGGCAAATTACGAGCGCTGTACATAGGTCCTATTAATGCTGTTTCCCCGCCTGCCGCGTCCTCAGGGACCGCGCAGTCGCTATGCGGCAGAATTTGAATTTTAAAATCGGTCATGATCGTCGTCATCGGCTGGCGGCCGCTAAGGATTACTCGCTACCGTGCCCCGCCGCTACCTGGGTACCAGTAGCGACCTACTGCTCTCTGTATTGTATTGTCGCTACATATTTCTCCGAGCGATACCGGTATAAATCTGTATTGATATCCTTTGAAACGTTTCATGCATCATTTACATCACTCATCCGCAGTTTCTTCGAGTCTATTATTAAGAGAATAACTCTGCCTATGAGTGGTGTCTACTTTAGGGTTTCAATCTGGTCGCTGTATTTGCCGGCTGCCTGGCCGGCCGTGCCGCCGGGGACGGAGATATAATCCTTTTTAGGTAGTACTACCGGCACTTAATCCTTAAACACGCTGGTGATCGAGCCGCCTGATGAGAAACGAACCGGCGCGGGGGCCACTCACTGCCGCGGGTGCCCTCGGCAGGCGCGGGACAGCGACTGTCAAAGTAATCCGCGGCCGAGGACGCGTGCCAGGCCAACAAACGGCTGCCAACAAGGAGACGCAGGCAGCGTACGTAGAGATAGCGTGTTGGGGCAGGCGTCACACGCCAACGCGCCGGCGGGGCGTCGCACGTCGCGGCCGACATAGAATGGCCGCCAAGCGTCGGCGCAGCCCTCCGCCGCTGCCGCCGCCCGCACCGGCCAGCTCCTCCCTGATGCGGTGCTTGCTGGAGGCAAAGGCGGCCGCGGCGGAGCTCGAGGCTCGGCGCAGGGCGGAGGCGCAGACGAGGGCGGCGGCACGGGCCATTCCCGTGGCGCCGCCTGTGCCCGCCGCTCACACAAGGCGCCACGACGCGCCGCCCCTGCCTCCGCGCCCGCCTCAGTCAGGAGCACCGGTGAGCCGCAGCCGCCCGACCCCGTACCCGACCCCCGCCCCCATCTGCCCACTTCCCCAGTCAACCGGACAGTGCCCTCCGCATCTATTACGCGCAAAGTTATCAAGAATTAATCAGAATGTCAAAAAAAGAGAAAACCATCGCTATCAGGGCACAAGACGCCCAGCTTACGCCCCACGACGCTGAGCGGGCATGGGGCCATGTGCTTGTCTAGACGGCGCAGCAGCTGGGAGACAGGCGTGCAAAGGACATCGAGGCGGCGATCACGCGCTTCCTCAGCTGGGGCGCCGGGTGGCGACTGCCGTCGCATCGAAGAAAGCAAGACGGCGCGGGCAGCCGCGATGTGTGGCAGGTGTGCGCACCAAGCCTTGCCCCCTGTGCGCCAGTGTCATCAGGTGCCCATGTGCGCGCGTGAACGGCGACCGCCCCCACCAGGTGTTTTCTCGCCAGGAGGCCGCGTTTGCATGGGCGGACGAGGAGGAGGCGCGGCGGCGGGGCCACGAGCTGCGGTGCGCCACTGCGCAGCGGTGCTGATGTGCGCCGGGCAATCCCTGTGTTTTCGTTGGGTTCCCCAGTAGGCAGGACGGTGGCTGAGGTGCGGGCCGGCTGACTGCCTCCAGATTTTTCTCCGTCGAGACGGGCGAGAACGGGCGCCGCGCCTTCATTGTCGCCACCTACCATGTACGGCGCTTTCCCTTTGCTGAGACCATGTGCCAGCCGGGGCGATTTTGCAATGTTCAGTGGTGGGCAGGGGAGCAACAAAGGGAGGCGGGGGGGGGGGGGGGGGGGTACTAGCACGGCATGACGGTGGCGGCGCCCGGCCGCACGCAGAGCTTTTGGGAGAAGTACCGCGGCATCGACCCCTACAAGCGGCACCACTATGAGCTCATCCGCCAGGGCTGGCCCTGCCACATATACTTTGGTGCGCCGCCTCCACACCCCGCCCCACAACCCCTAGCCATGGTCCCGCTTTGCTGGTTGCATCACGCAAGCCTATGCAGCCATAAGTTTGTCCATGCGCTGCCCTGTCTAACCAATTGGACACGACATAATGTACCCACAAAGCTGAATTTAAAGATCGGACAGCCTGATCAGGTATACCACCTATACGCAACCTCCCAAAAGTCGGCCGGAAAAAGTTGCACCTATGCTCTCACAGGAAAACCCGCGATTCAGGAGTTGAGGTTCGTGTCCTAAGCGCCATCACTGGGGGTAGTGTCGCTTACACCACGCTTACCTCGACTGCCCCTTCGCGCGATCAGCCCATCTGTTGGCATGATAGTGCTAGGGGTGGAGGTGGTGGGGCGCAGGGGCGCATCCTGCTGCGGGGCGGGCCCCACCCGTGGTACCGGTATGAGGTACTAGTCCGAGTACCGGCGCGGAGCCTGGGTGCCAGATCCTAGATGCCGCTCCGCAGTACTTATATTCCGCGAGGTTGCCTGTGGATGGTACACCTGCATCGCCCTACCATCCATCCGGGGTGGTATTTCAGGCCGCCAACGGCTTTCTGCAGGCGGTGCGTAGCCAAATGAGCGCGTGCGCCGCACTGGCCAGCATCACCGGCTGGCGTGGCAGAGTAATCTGTGATCCATGGGCTGGGCACGGCAGCGCCACTGGTGCCCTGCGGCCGCATGGAGCGGCAGTAATCAACGACTCCAACCCGGCGAGAGGGCACTGAGCATTTCCTCCGCGCCTGCCCTCAGATTTGGAGTTCCCGCGCGGCCCCAACCCGGACCTCGATGCTGACCGAATGGTGGACGCGCTGCTGACCGGCGTGGAGGCCGTCCTCAAGCGGCGCTACGAGCTGCCGCGCGACTGGGCCATCCAGCCAGAGTGGGTGCTGGAGCTGGACTCCACCAGCGGCACCAAGTTCTCGCGGCACCTCGTCCTGCAGCTGCACAGCGGCACGGCGCCCATTGCCTTCAGGTGTGGCCGACACCCTTGCCATTGCCCGGATGAGAGCCCTCCTCGGCCTCGACAGACACAGCAGCGGGCGGCTTGCTCGCGGCAATCGCCTATGCGTGATTAGCATGCGGGCTATAGTAGACATTATGTAAGTGCGGGTGCCGACGCATCTAAAAGTACCCTTACCATCAGACTCATATTGCGCTTGCATGCAACCTAGGAGAGCATTCGCTATAGTTCCGCGACAATTATGTCCACAACATTTGGCCTCTGGCAGGCAGGGCGCTCTTATCTGCAGTGACCTGATCACCGAGCCGGCACTTGCATCGGATGTTGACTTCCCGGGGCAAGGGCCGCCCGCATCTTGCAAGGCACAGCCTCTTCGCCCCCTAACTCGCACGTGTTCCTGCTCACGATTGATGGGCGCGCCTCCGGGTGGTTGGTGCGCTTGCTTCTGGAGCATTCTGTACCGTGTGAGCTGACCGCCGCCGTATGTTCTCCCAGGAACAATACCCATGTGGGGGTGATTGTACGCGAGGTGCGCTCTGCACTGTCTGGACAGGGAGTGATACTGGCTGGTGGTTTGGCAGTCTTGTTTGGATGGAAACGCGCTCGTGAGGAGGGGGGGAGGGGGGGGGGGGGGGGAGGGGCACTGATGCTTAGAATGTTGCTGCGGCTCAGGTTGTGGAGTTAGCGGCATCCGACGAGGAGCTTGCTGCGCTGATGATGGTCAGGAAGGATGCAGAGAGCACCGCCATGACGCCGTTTGTGGACTTGGCGGTGTACACACGGAACAGGTGCATCTTGAGGGTTTCGGGGGGCGGAAAAGATTGAGGTGGGGGGGAGTTGTCTACCGGGATTCTAGGGTTTTAGGTTTTGAGGTTTGGAGAATAGGGTTATGAAAGCCCTAAGACCCTAAATATCCAGCATGCAAGAGCATCGGGCTTTAGCTCTGGCCCGTCGCCCGCTCCACCCCCCGGCGTGGCAAGCAGGGTGTTCCGCATGGCGCACTCCTCCAAATGCGGCAAGCATGTGCGGTTGATGCCGACGCCGCGGTTTGCCAACATCGGGAAACGACTGCGGCAGGTAGTGACCAACCGCCCTTGAGCCTCTTGCGTCGCCATGCATCCCCAGTGATACTCGTGCCAAACTTTGAGCTTGTATTTGTGTGAGACAACAGCGCCGCGACATGAGACTGCCGGCTGTGCTTGTTGCGCCTGCAGAGAGAGATCTACCGCCGCTCTCTCGTCTGTGACGTGCCCCCGGATGCGGCCGTTCTGGACGCGGTCGAGGCGGATACCGCTGCTCCCGGCGCAAGCCAGGCCCGCCAAAGTGCGCGCCCGCAAGCAGCACAGGCCACGGTCCACGTGCTGTTGGCGATCAGCGTGTGGAGGTGCGCTGACAAGTGCACCCGGGGGGCGCAGGGGTGGCTGGCGCTTGCACCGCCGCCGCTGCCAGGGAAGCGAGCAGTGCCGCAGCGGAGGGGAGCGCGGGCGGTGCTGGGCCGCAGCAGCCGCCGTCGCCCTTTCCGCGGGTGGATCGCTTCATTGAGTCAGTCTGCAGCCAGGTGGGGCTGCCCTCTCATGCCATGTTACATGCGGACATGATTGGGTAAGGATGGAGATTAGGATGTTTATGCTAGAAAATCGTGTATATATGCACATATATGTGTCTGCTTCATATAGTAATAATGATGATAATAATAGTAGTAATGATAATAATAATATTGATAATGGTACTAGGAGATCTTATAGGTTGCATGCAAGCCCACTTTGACGCGTATGATATGGGCTCTTACAGATGCGCCGGCACCCGTATCTGGCAGTCATGCAGCCACTGAGTTTGGGGCTCTTGTCAATTGCCACTTTCACGGGGGCCCAGGGCGGCATCCAGGGCGTCGTTCGCAGCTGGATGATGCTGGACGACGCCAACCTGCTCGTCCTCAACATCCGCAACAACCGGTGCGGCGCCCTTTCCCACATCGCGCGCCGCGGACCCCGCACGCTTGTGGGAGGCGCGGCGGGCACTGCAGCCCTCGTGCATGGTGCTGTCGCTGCCGGGCAGGTGGTGCGCTAACATCGGACGGGCGCACAAATCCAATGGAGTCTTTTATGTTGGTGAGACCCGTCTCGCCATATTGCCGGCTGTCAAACGTGCCTACGTGTCCAGCCATCGACTCCGTGCTCGATGGAGAGGCAGTGCCAACATGAGTGTTGCTCTGTTTGGCATATCGTCCCCCCCCACCTCTTTAAGGATCATGTGAAGGCATTTTTGCTTGTGTATTTGGGCTGCGACCTTGTTTTACTTATTTCAAAATAGTTAAGAAGGAAACGATGACTGTCTTACACAGATGAAATAGTGTGATTGTCCAGAAAAATGACAGACAATCATACAAAAAGTCAACAAGAATGCGATAAGCATACACAGACAAACCTCCATATACAACCCTCCATGTACAACTTGAAATATCCATTGAAAGGAAAGTGTGATTCCCTAGTTTTTGGAACAACCATACAGTAAGAATACCACAATAAGAACCACAAATCTCCATAACCAAGGGGGCGTAAGCATTGAGGCGCTCTTGCCCGTGCGTGGTGCAGTGGACTTTCAAAGCGGCTGCTGGTTCCAGAAGTGCTATGACCCGGAGTGCCGCCACTTCCGCTCCGGAGCCATGCCGCTCCCGGCAGCCCTGGTGCCCCAGCAGGTTGGCAGCGGCGCAGCGCACCCCGACCCAGCGCCTGCAGCGTTTCCCGCATGATCGCCTAGCGCTGACAGTGTGTGTACTGCGGGTAGGCCAGCGGCGGCGATTTGGCTGTCGCGGCTGACGCCGAAAGCGAAGAGATGGAGAACGATGTCATGATCGCAGCGCTGGAGGACTACGAGCTGGACACGGCGTGCTTGAAGGTGAGGACCCGGCAGGCCAGCAACCACAGCGCATTTTGGGAAAGAGGCCGCTCACTGCGCTGTCCTGCGCTGACATGGCTGGTGGATTTCTCGTGCTGATATTCTCAGGCTGTGGAGGAACTGGAGGCCGCTGGCGTGATATAGCGACCTGACGACCAGAATCCCGCAAGAAATGTGCGATTCAAATGTCGAATAAGGGGCTTTGATGTTGACCGAGTGCGCCAGCTCGGCATTTGGACATACTGGGCAACCATATAGGCAGTTATTTGAGCTACGGGTATTTAACAGCGGCGCGTACGTCTGCCGTGTAATATGAGGACATGTAAGCCAAATTATGTGCTCGTGTTCCTCCGTGTACTGCACAGCAACCACGGATTCATCTTCTGACACACTGCCATCTACCGCGTCTAAACTCTCCACAATGGCAACACCCTGCCTCTGTTGTCTCTTCCGCTGGAAGGTTTCCATGGTACGGACGGGACATAGGCGCAGGCGCCAGTGCCTGGGCATCTAAGCATCGAAGCACTCTCATCATGTGACCATTGCTGAGCATGCACATGTCGGATGTCGCGGCGATGGCAATGGCATTAGCGATGGATGCGGTGATGGCAATGCTGATGGCGACTGCGATGGCCATGTCGACAGCGATGGCGCTGGCGATGGCGATGGTGACAGCGTTGACGATGGCGATGGCGATGGCGATGACGATGGGGACAGCGATGGCGACGGCGATGGCGATGGCGATGGATGTCACACAGCCATGGCGATGGCGACAGCGATGGCAATGGTGACGGCGACAACAATGGCGATGGCGATAGCGGTGGAGACAGCGATGGCGATGGCGATGGAGTTGTGGTAGCGATGGCGATGGCGATGATGGTAGGCACAGCGATGGCGATGGCAACGGCGATGGCGATGGTGGCAGCAATGGCCACGTCGACAGCGATGGCGGTGGCGACAGCGATGACGATGACGATGGCGATGGAGACAGCGTTGGCGACGGCGGTGGAGGCAGCGATGGCGATGGCGATGGAGCGTTGGAGACAGTGATGTCGATGGGGGTTGATCCAGCGATGGCGATGGCGATGGCGATGGCGACAACAATGGCGATGGCGATGGCGATGGCGGTGGAGACAGCGATGGCAGCGATGGCGATGGCGATGGCGACAACAATGGCGATGGCGGTGGAGACAGCGATGGCGATGGCTATGGCGATGACAATGGTGACAGCGATGGCCATGTCGACAGCGATGGTGATGGCGACAGCGATGGCGATGGCGACAGCGATGACGATGACGATGGAATTGGAGACAGCGATGGCGACGGCGAGGGAAATGGCGATGGGTTCAGCGGTTGATGCAGCGATGGCGATAGCGATGGCTATGGCGACGGCGATGGTGACGGCGACAATGGCGATGCGATGGCGGTGGAGACAGCGATGGCAATGCTGGTGCCAGCGATGGCGATGGCGATGGCGATCGCGACAGCGATCGCGGTGGATGCAGCGATTGCTGCAGCAATGCGCGACTGCGGTTCCAGATGCTACCGACATGTGATTTATAGTAAGGGAAAGTTCGCCCCGGGTCATCGGCCGAAGCTGCCCCAGCACTTATTGACCTCGTGCGCCAACTGCAGCCGGCACGGCGCAGACTGATCGTCGGTCTGCATAGCCATAGATCGTTGCCTGATTCGAACCCCAAAGGACAAATGCATCGACCGGGTAAACCCGGAACACGGGCCCGGACGATAAGGCCTTGAAACGACAGTGCCGGGATTCGATCCAGGGACCAGGGACCTCCTGAGAAGGAGAATGCCGCCCCACCGAGCGGACAGACAACGTTGACTTATGTCATACCTGTATATCTATATCTATGCCGGGAAATCGGGGAACCCTGCTAACTACGGGAGCCGCGGTCACATCACTAAGTACGCGGGAAATGCCGACCCTGCTATCAAACTACTATGTAGAGCTGCTGCCGTAAGTACTAAGACAGCTGCCTGATTCGCTCAGGGATAAAGTCGTATAGGAAATTTCAAACTTCAATAAATGTCTGTCACGACCAGCGACCCGTACTCGCTTCCCCCGTGCGCCGCCCCTAATCCCCGCCCCGACTCAGCCCGCGCAGCCTTAGCATCCCAGTCAGCGGGTCATGTGTGCAGCCGGACGTAGCTGACCGGCGTGAGGTCAGGCGGAGACCAACCACAGATAAGCGGGTTGGCTAGGCGGGGCGGGGCGGGGCGATCCCACAGCCAACCCGCCCACTGCCGGACTATAGCTACGCGGGGCGATTTATACGATTTAAAAGTTTAAAACCGCCGCCGTACGACGCTGCTGTGGGAAAGCATGGCCAGCGCGTGCGCCACGCCACGGCATCGCAGCACGCAAGCAACTCGCAACAGCACACTATCAGCACGTCACCAGAACGATCACTTTCAATCTTTCCTGTATTGCCAACCCCATCACACTTTAAGGCGACCAATACCCGTGTGTGGACTGAAGGACGCGAAAGCGGCAACTGCATTGCTCTCTTCCGGAGGCTTCATCGTGAGGCTTCAACGAACCTTCTCTCCCCGCGATTGGCGTTAGGTTTCCGACCCCCCCCCCCCCCCCCCTACCAACACACACACCCTATCTACACCCGCAACTCCCCCGATTTCATTTTAGCCACCAGCGAGGCCCAAGCTGCACGGATTACTTACAACTCTCTCCCACACCGAAGTTCCGACGATATGACTGCGGGTCCGAGCGGCGCCGCGCTGCGCATCGGAATCGTCGGCGCCGGCGTCTCCGGGCTTTCGGCCGCGCGCGTGATCGCCGAGGCGTTCCCGCCTCCCGCCGCGGCGCTGACCGTCTTCGAGTGGGGGCGCGGCCCGGGTGGCCGCACAGCGCGGCGCCGAGCTACCGCCGGCGACTTGTCGCTGGGGTTTGAGCACGCCGCCCCGTTCTTCGACCTGGCGCCCGGCGACGAGTGCCCAGCCGCGGAGCAGCTGGTGAGGGCGACACTTCCAACGCAACCAAGAAAATTCAGGGTCGATCTTAGTGAATGCTTATGACGAATGTTTTCAGAGGCGCATGCTGTGTCATTGACCGGCTGTTTGGCTGATCAGGTTGGCGACTGGGCGTCGGCGGGATGGGCCAAGCAGTGGCAGGGCGACTTCCTTGCGCTCAATTGGGCAGATGCCAATGCCGCGGCAGAGAGGCAATCGCTGCAGTCGGCGCGGTGGGTGGGGTACCCGGCTTCCAACAGCCTGTGCAAGGGCCTTGCCGGCGCGCTCGATGATAGCGCGGAGCTGCTGTATGGACAGCACGTGCTGTCGGCGCAGCGGGATGGCGGCGCCTGGGCGGTCGAGGCGTCCGCACGCGAGGACGGATCCGTCAGGACGCACACGTTTGACCTGCTTCTCCTCAGCGACAAGCTGCTGCTGCAGGACAACAAGTATGGCGTGCTGCCGGCGGACTATGCTGGCCCGCTGGAGGCCGCCAAGCCGGTGCGCTCCAGCTGCGTGGCGGTGCTGATGGCCGCCTTTCCGGCCGGGTCGCTGCCGCCCTTTGATGTCCTGGAGCTGGCGGGCCATCCCGTGCTGTCCCACCTCGTGCGCGACAGCGGCAAGCCTGGGCGGGACAGCGCCGCCGATGTGCTGGTGGCGCACTCCACGGCGGCCTACGCGGAGGGGCGCCTCAAGGAGGACTGGTTCGACGACCAGGACGCCGCGCAGGCGGAGCTACTGGCCGCCCTGCGGGAGCTTCTGGAGGACGGCCGCCTGGGGGGCGGCGGCGCCGCGCTGCCGGAGCCCCTCTTCGCGCAGGCGCACATGTGGGACTGCGCCCAGCCGCTGCCGGAGCAGCTACTGGGCGCGTCGCGCAGCCAGCCATGCCTGTGGGACGCGGCGCAGCGCATCGGCGCGTGCGGCGACTTTTGCAGCGGCGGCGGCGGCGTGGTCGGCGCTGGGCTCAGCGGGGCGGCGCTGGGCACTGCGGCGGTCGAGGCGCTGGCGGCGCTGGGCGGGGAGCGCACCGACTTTGCGGGCAACTGGGTGCGCAACAACGCAAAGTGCTCCGGCATGGATGCCTACCTGGCTGCGCATGGGCACTCGGACGAGAAGGCTGCGGCGGCGATGGCGCGGGAGTACCGGCAGGAGTGGGCTCGGCGCGGGGCGGACCCGCTGGTGTGGACAGTGGCCACCGAGGCGCGCGGCGGCGGCCCCGGCGCCACCGCCATCTCGCGCAGCATCGAGTATCCGCTGGGGGAGTGGGAGGAGCCCTTCCAGGGGCGCTCCACCCTCTTTGGCGACAAGCCCGGCGTGGCAGTGCGCCGCACGGCATGGGCCCCGCACGCGGGCTCCGCCACCGGCGTTGCGCATGTTACGACCTCCCAGACGCCTGTCGGCCGGGAGGAGACCCGCCGCTGGCTGGAAGTGGGCCCCCCCCCCCCCCCCCCCCCTCCCCCACCACCATTCTCTGTCTCCGCGCATGTGTCCTCCCCCTTTCACTTCACAGATGTGCACCGGAATCCTTCGCAGTTGCATTGATTTGCCGTAGCACGGCCATAGGAGCTGACCTTACGCCCGGGTGCGGGAGATCAATTTATGTCCCGCTGATCATGTGTTCATGATTTATTGCGCGATCCAAATCAAAAATAAAGGACAAGGAGGCTGACGGGTAGCCCGCCGGGTAACACGGGGCCTTGGCCCTCATAGAGCTGCATGCTACGCTCTACAATTAGTGGGCCTTATGGAGGTTCGTGCAGCCGGGCCATAAGACATCAGGCCGGGGTCGCCCGGGTTGAGAGGAATTTCAAATTTCAAGT
The DNA here is from genome assembly GCA_006384855.1 of Tetraselmis striata. Classification (NCBI taxonomy): domain Eukaryota; kingdom Viridiplantae; phylum Chlorophyta; class Chlorodendrophyceae; order Chlorodendrales; family Chlorodendraceae; genus Tetraselmis; species Tetraselmis striata. The sequence continues at coordinate 63,928 of VCJN01002462.1, forward strand.
TTACGTGCGGTCCAGGATGACTGATGCCGGTGGTGCGGGTGCTCGCTGCTAGGGGCCGGACGTCATGATCTGCCAACGGACCTTCCTCCCTCCCGGCGCCGATGAAAAGGAAGGTGTGACTGGCACGGAGCGCTTTGTCCGGGGATGAAGCAATGGCGGGATCGCTGGGCGAGGGAACATGGTCTGACTCGATTGGCCTTCAAAGGATGATGTGCGACGAGGGTCGCAAACCTTGTGTGGCTCCATGTAGGTGGGCCGAGAGACAGCCAGCCGACAGAGCCACCCAGGAATGAGTTGTAACAGGGCTATTGCTGCCAAATACAGCACTCCACGTAAGTCTTTGCTCTGAGAAGCCCTCGTGCATCCTCGCCTTGATGCCCAAGCCCTGGGGCTGCGCACTGGTTTTTACGTACCACCTCACGTACCGGGCTAGCAGTACTTGCAGGCAAGGGTTGGCAAGGCGTGTAATGTGACTCCAAGAGGGCGATACGGGTACCGTAGTGGTGAACTTGTACCGCGTGTCAGCCCGCTGGGGGCATTATAATGCTTGCACGTGATGATCACGTGATGCCCAGTAGTCGCTACTAGTCGCTCTAGTAGTCGCTACTGGCGATACCAGTAGTGCTGACCGCCGCGCGGGTGAGCAGGGGCAGAACGATCACGTGCGCATGATCACATGCGTATTTTCCGCTGCTATGTAGCATATTTCTCGGTTGTGTATTACTTTATTACTTTAGAGTCATATCCTTGCCACTATACAGGTATGTAGGACCCCTCCCCCGGAGAACCGGTGTGTACGGGGCCAGGAAGCCTCTCGATTCAGTGCATGCGAGCCTCGTACGCCGAGGAGGCAACTGCTTTGTCAAGTTATCGCAGTCGTGTAAATAGTGTTCGGCGGTGTTTGGCACCAGGCTAGCACTAAAGCGCGGCCAACGCAAATGGGAGCAAGAAGTTGGCGGTGTAGCTGCCCTCCATTGCATTTGCAGCCGCGCTCCCGGTGCTGAGTGGACACCTGCATGGCATGTATGACTGTTGGAATCTGCCCAATACCCTAGCATCGGCCGATACCCTAGCACCGGCCTAGCACTGTCTCCCGGCCGCCGGGCGCTCTGCTTTCACTCTCTTCCTGTCCACAGTCCCAGCAGTTAATGACGCGTGAGTTTGAGACCAATCAGTGCATGCCACCGTGGCAATTCATGGGCATGTCCGTGACAGTGCGCCGATAATGCAGACAAGTTTCCACTATTTTCAGTCCCACAACTTCCCAAGCTGCAAGCTAAGCGCCGCTGGCTAGATGTCTTGCAGCCCGGCTGCACAAACCCGCATAGGGTCCACCAATAAAAGCGCGTAGCGTGCAGCCCTCTGTAGGCCAGGTGCAGCGCACGTGCAGTGGATGAGGTCGACAGGTGCGAGTGCGGTGAGCGTCAGCGCTCGTTTGCCCTTCCTTTCTCGCGCGTTTGGAGGAGCCGCTTGGCGCGGCGTGATGGTGTGTTGCCTGCCCCGACAAGCCGGATGCCGCAGTGAACGTGAAGAAAAAGACGTGCACGTGCGGGTGTACGAGCTACCAGTTGTTAGGGCTGCCGGGGGGGGAGGCCCAGCTCGGCTCGCAGGTTCGCCGCCTGCTCTGCTGCTAAGCCGGAGCAAGCCTGCCCACCAAGGATCTGCATCTCTGCAGCCAGGCGCTCCTCCTCCGCATCAATATGCAATGGTGGCGGACCAGTAGCAGCTTCCCCTCGTGTAGTGGCACTAGAAAGCTAGTGACACACTATGTCCTAGCGGTGGCGCTGGGCGGAGAGCATACCAACATCACGGGCAACTGGGTGGGTGAAACCCCAAAATGCTCCAGCACGGATACCTACGTGGTTGCGCAATGCATAGTGGGATGTAACACCGCACTGAGCCCACTATCACTTTTAAGTACCGGCGTCGAGCAATGCCGATTTATTGTGTCCAAGAAAAATCTGTAGCTGGCGGTGTTCTCTCTAGCCGAACGCGACTTGCACAGTTATATTTTTATGGCACCCCGTTGTTGCATGGCGTCAGCCATCATACCCGCCACCAGCCGTGCCTTGCTGACAGCCAGCGGCGTTGTGCCTGCCGCAGTGCGCCATTCATGCCATTCATGCCAGCAGCCACTTGGCGCTGTGGAATGAACGCGCTTACTTGTATCACGTGCTATCATAGTGGGAGGTGGTCGGAAATGGTGGAGAGGTGCATAGCTGACTACATGGCGAGGCAGCGTTTTCACATGGTAGACACTGACAAGCACGAATGCTTTGAATCAGTAGATGTCGGGGGCCCGCGCGAGAACATAGAAGCACAGAGGTGCGAAGAGAGGACAGAACCAGCAATCTCTGAGAAATGGGGGGGGCATAAACTGCTGGAGGTAGGGTCACGGGACCACAGCTTTGCAGTTGGCGACATGCCGTGACATGCGGCCAATCTGCCGGCAGAGCGTATCAGCGTAGTATTGCTTGCTGCCACATCTGACAAGCAAGATTTTCGAGTTTGTGCAGGTTGCCCTGGAGACAAGGAGCAGCTGAGGGTGGCTTGGAAGCTGTTACAGTTCTCAGGGCTCCACAGAGCCCTTAGTACTATCAGCAGCTATACCTGCTGGCGATGGGCTCAGCTGGGGATGCTAGCTGGTGCACCTTGGCGCTGCTGTATTCTAGTTTATAAAGCCTGTTAAGCCGCCATTCTGGCGGCTCCTGTCTCGAAACTACCTGCTGGGATGGCGCCCAGAGTTGCTTGACCATCTGAGGTCATTCTAGAGTGGGCATGTTCGCCACATGCCTGCTGATGGCTCTCTGGGAGCTGAGCTCCTCGGCGGAGCTCTCAGCTCCTACATATATTACGCCATATATGTACTATATAAGTTCTAGTGCCAAATATCGGCGCAACACATCCAGCTCTCAGTGGGCAGTTCAGTTTGCCTAAAACTGCAGCTGGTGATTTTACAGTCGGATCAGTAGATCGGTGACACACCAGTGAAATGTATTACTGCTCGACACAAGGCGTCGACGACGCCCTGCGGCGGTGTCGAAGTTTGCATACATAATATGGGGCCTGGATAAGGCCTGGAAGATTTTATCCGTTGTCTTTGGTGGCCCCCCCCTTTTTTGGGGGCCCCCCCTTTGGAAATACTTCCTTCCTCTGCAGTACTGCTAAAGTACTGCCATGAAACAAATAACAAGGAAACATCATGTTTGTGCCTTGTAAGCACGCAGGAACAGCGAGGGAAACTAAAAACATGCTATAGGTGAACTTCTATCTATGGGTATTGGGCACCCCCACCTTCAGGTGAAAAAAGGGGGGACTGTGACAGTACTTTATGCAGTACTGTAGACAAGGCTGGGGCAGCAAACATGCCGTTAATACAGATGCAGCAGGATGCATAGAAGACCACGGCACATAGATGAATATGGCACATAGATGAATAATGTAATAAATGACAATGTTGTTTACATTGTCAACCCCAGACCCGCCCGACTGTATGAGACAGCCTACCATGCTATTCATTGTACGTGCAACACATGATGGACACCTCTAAATGCCAGCTGCATACTGCCGTGTACTGCGCCTCCTAGTCACTGGTTGGTTGGCAGTCCGTGGCTTCCTGCCTCTGCTAGACCTGGCATTGCGAGGCTGCCTTGGCTGCTGCTGAGGCTGGGCTGCCTCCTCCGCCGGCTGCTCAGCTTGCTCCTTGTCCTGGCGCTGCTTGTCAGCACGGGCCACACGCTTCCGAGAAGCCTCCTCTCGCTCAGCTGCCATGCGCCTCTGCGCCCTCACCAATGGCTTGGCACCCTGGGACTTGCAGTACTCACACAGGGGCAGCACAGTGTGCCACAAATCCTGTAAAATCTGACTAATGGTACCCTCCCCATGCACACCAGCGCACCAGGCACAAGTAGTGGCATCAAACCAGGTGGCCCTCTTGGTCTGCGTGGAGTAGTACTCAAACTCTACAGGAGATCCACAGGTGATGTTGCTGCGTGTCACCAACACTCCATGCAGCGGATGGTCGTCATCAAAAGGTTGCATGCCGCACAAGAAGCTATTGTGCTCAGCAGCTGCATGGAAGTTCTGCATGGCATATTGCTTGCACTCCGCCTTCTCCGTCACGCTGGGCTGCACCTTCTTCCCATCCACCATAGTGGCTGCTGGCTCCATGTTCCGTGGGTGCGTTAAGGAGTACAGGCAGCGGGGTCTCATGCAGTCCTTGCAGGTAACCACACCCCTGACATACTTGCCTTTGAGCAGGTTGGGCGCCAGCTCCGTGGTGGCCATGTCCTCCTTCTGAGTAGTCAGCTGCATGCCGTCCCCAACACATACCAGTCCCTTCTGCTGCTGGCGCTGAATGAAGGTTGGCTGGTGTGCTGTGGTGTACTCGTGATGGACTGCCTCCTTGAATGGCATGTAATGCACAGCATCCTTGATGCTGTCACTGGTCACCTCAGGGATAGGGAGGGGTACCTTGTGGTTGACGATGTCGGCATATGCTGCGGCTGGCAAGCGCAGTACGCCCCACAGGCCAAGCTGGCACGCCTTGCACTGGCAGTCGTCCACCAGGGGCTGCTTGAAGTACTGCCTCATGTAGGGCCCCCCAATGGTGTGATTGTCAATGACGCGGCGCAGCTCAGGATGCTTATTGATTGAGCTGGAGTCCAGCTTCAGGGATTCTAGAGTTGGGTCGATATCCTGAAGACGCTTGAGGAGTGCCTGCATAGACTGGCTGTCTGCAGGAGTGTGTGTCTGAATGCGCTGGCCAGCCCACATAAGACGCTGGAATATGCCGTCAATTGTGGATATGACAGGGGCAACACTGGCCTCATAACTTTTCTGGAAGGTGGATATGGTGGGAGTTGAGGGCGGTGGCCGCGTGGCGGCGGCGGCGGGGCCCGCCTTCAGCGCAGCAAGGCTCTCCACCACGTGGTCCTCCTCCGCGGTGACGGACATGTCGCTGCCGGCCTCACTGCTGGAGCTGGCGTAATCAACCAGTGGCCCCTCTCTGGCTTGGAAGGCGGGGGCAGCGGGCAGCTCCTCGCCAACAGGCAGTGGGGTGGCATCAACAGCTTCGCCAGCAGCGGCCGCCTCCTCACCACCAGGCTCCTCCTCGCTGAAGCTGGAGCTGCCATCCCCCTCCTCCGCCTCAGACTCCACCGCAGCACTGCTGGAGCTGTCATCTGCCTGCATGTCTGTGCCCGCCTCGCTGCTGCTTGAGGTATCACCTGCCTCCTCCTCATCGCTGTCGCTGTCCTCGGCGAGGGGCGGCATCGGCTCGTCGTCTGCCTCCGCCTGCAGCTCCTCGTTGAGGGCCTTTGCAGCTGCAGCTCGGATGGCGGTCATAGAGTTGCATCTGGCGAAGGCCTTCTCGAAGTCGTCGTCCACACGCACCCTGGCGAGCGCGTTGTTCTGCAAACCCCTGTTTAGCTCACTCATGCAGCGTTCAGCACAGTTCATGTAACTCTGGGTAGGAGCTGTCCTGGAAATGGTGAGCACATCCATCTCCAACTCCATGAACAGTGCCAGCCACGCGGCAATGACGGTGTAGAAGCTGACGTTGTGGTCAGGCCCCCCATCAGACATGATGAAGGCGACACCCGGCGTGCCGCGCGTGATGTCACCACGCATGGAGCAGCTCCTCGCGATGCTCATCAGCTCAGCTGCGTGCCGCAGCGGAGTGGAGGGCTGGAAGACAGAGTCCTTGAGCACAACATGGCATTGCCCTGCAGAGGGCAACAGCAACACAAAGACACAGTCAGTATATTAATATTCAGCAGCATGGCAGCACCAGCAGCGGGCATGGGCAGCAGCACACCTCTGTAGAAGCTCTGGAGGCCATCGCCTTCCCCCTCATGAGGCTTGATGACCACCTCAAGAGCCACGCTTGGTGTCAATGACACCTTGTGGAAGTCATGGTCGCCAGCTACATTGGTCACGTCAGCAGGCATGATGCCCTTGCGGGCCACACCGCCAAATGTTATGGGCAGGTTTGGCTCGCCCACATTGACCTACAGATAGCAGTATCACACATCAGCGTCACTGCCACAGCAGCAGCAAGTAGGAATAAACACGGCAGCAACACAGACAGCAGCACTACCTTGGATTTGTCGTCCACAGAGTAGAAGACTACCTCCTCAGGGACGCAGTCGTGATCAGTGTGTTCTGCAATGATGTTAGCATAAAGCACTGCAGCCTTCCTGATATATTTGAAGAGAGCCGCTACATATTTTGCGTCTGCATGGTAGGCGCGCATAGCGCGTACTTGCACCTTCCACTTGACCGGCACTCTCGCTGCAGGGGGGGAGCAGCACATCAACACCCAGTGTGAGTACATGCAACCACAGCAAGGGCAGGTGGAGGGGCAGACAGAGGGCAGCACACCTGTGTACTGCAGAGAAGCACGGTAGCTGGGGTGCTTAGGGGCAAACTGGTACTGCACCCAGCTTATGCTTGGGATATGGACGCCTGCCTCCAGCAGCGTTTGTGGATGGTGCTTCTCCTTCAGCTTGTCCACAACCTGTTCCACCAGGTCACGTGTGGAGAATGCAGCAGCGAGATACGACACATCACCGGCCCAAGCCCATAGCAACATAGTTAGTCACCAGCAGGGCAGAGGGGGCAGACAGAGTCAGGGGGGTGCGGGAGGGGCTCCTACCCCAACGTCTATCATGCACACGAGAGTGCTCAGCCATCAACTCGGCCAGGGCATCCCAGAAGGGGTCAAATAGGTCGGATGTTGGCCTCCCATTCAGCTCACGCAGGTCGGTGATGATATCAAAGTCCTGGCAAGACAGTGCCAGCTCCGACATGAGAATGGCGTGGTCATGTCCAGCCGCTCGCTGTTTTGGCAGCCGGTCACTGGTGATGTACTCGTAGACAGCCTGAGCTGCTGCCTTGGTCTTGATGAAGGTGGGGTTGACAACATGCGCTATTCCTGGCCTGGTGTGGTATCTGGTGATGTTATTGAGCACTCTTGTCTGGAGCTGGAAGGCAATGTCTTCGTCTCGCTCTTGCCTGTTGCGGGGGATCCTCCAGATGACAGCCACAGTCTCGCCAGCACGGCCGCCACCACGTTTCCAGGTGAATAGCTGAAACGGAGTGCTGAGACCCTGCTCAAGGTTCTTCATGAACCGGTACCTGCACATTGCAAAACAACGAGTTAGCATGGCGGGGTCGCATGCCGCGATTGAGGAGCAACACAGGGGAGGAGCAGCCCGGCGCCGCTCACCGTCGGTATTTGTCAAAGCCCCTGGTGACCTCCGTCACGTCGATGGTCATATAGACGGGGGTGTCCAGCAGCCGGTGGCTAAGCGACCGCATGTCGGTTGGGAAATCGCGGTTGGTGGCCAGCGCTTTCAGCGCCTCGATGGTCTCCACATGCGACGCCGTCTCGGCCGACCGTAACGGCTCCTCCATCAGTTTTGACTTGAGGTCATAGTCGCGCTGCTTGCCGAGCCGCTCCTCATACCGAAATAGCGAGAGCTCCAGGGCTTTTAGCAACGCGATGATGCTCGGCCAGTTGCCCTTCTGGACCCAATTACCGTTGCCGGACAGCGCGGTACTGAGGTACTCCAACGACTTCGGAACGTTTGGCCGATCTGCCTTATGTCCGAGTTTCTTCTTCCCAAAGAACTGCGCGAACCGTTTGTCCGGCGGGGCTGGCCCTTTGCAGAGCTGCTCCCATACCCCAGATACAACGCCAGTCTTGGAACGAGAGCTGAGAGGGAACAAGGCGCGATGGAGGGCGAAGACGAAGTCGAAGCCGACCGATTTAGCCATGTCCGCCGACCAACCGACGCCCTCTAACTCTAGCCAATCTATTAGGGAGTTGTAGTGCTGGCTTTTAGCAGACAGCGGGGCGCCGCTAGGCACTTTGTGAGTAGGGAGGCGGCGATGACTCTCAGGGTTCGGCGCGGCGGTGGGCATCATCATCATCACGAACGGGTTGTTTGGTGCTGGCCGAGAGCTAGCGGGGCGCTGGCAATCGAACTTAATCGTAACCGTTCTCGTCTCAAGGAACGCCAAGGTGTCTGTGACTGCCTCTAGCAGGAACGCTGTGCAGTCTTGCGAAAGCCCACGGTCGTGCGGGGTGCCGGCGAGGCACGCCATCTTGATATCGGTGTCAGCAGGCAGGGGGTGGTAGTCGGGGGCGTGGGCCTCGATTGCCTCATTCAGCAGGTCCGTAGAGTTCTTGTCGCCCCATTCCTGAGCGCCTAGCTTTATCCATACGTTCCGCACTGCGGTCCTGCCGTCAACGGAAATGCTGACGCACGCCGCCAGTGACGCCAGGAGGGACATACTGGTGCTGCCTGGTGTGGGCGGCGGGTGCTCGTGGTGGTGGGATAGAGTGGAGTGATATCGGATATATGTATGGAGGCAACGAGTGGGAAGATGGCAGACGAGATGTTGGTGGCTGTCCTACGTAGCTCCCCGCCCATGCCCGGCGCAAGGCTCGCGGGCGATATGTAAAAGGCAGCCTGCATGGTACCGGTAAAAACCGTTTGAAACCCGAAACAGAATGTACGGGTCGCACTAAGACAGTTGACTAGTTCTTGAAACGCCATAAACAGAGCTTAGAGGATGGATCGCGGCGGTTTTCTCCCCATCAGCCGCTACTGTACCGTACCGGCATCGAGTTAGCTGCGCCGGCGCTGTTGCCTACGACATCGGGGGCATCGACGAGTACTGTTCAAAGTACTATTAGACTATAAGTTTTTTTTTCCGGAAAAGGAAGATTTCCCCCCCCCCTTTTTTTCCGAGCAAAATCGCCACCAAAGACAACGGATAAAATCTTCCAGGCCTAAGAGACGAACTAAGCGCAGCGACGATCGTGCATGCGATTTTGCGGTGAAGTTTAGCAGTACTGGCATGTCTTTGGCAAAGGCGTTGTACTCTTCGTAGTGCAGACTCGCCACTGAACGCAATATGACGTAAGCATAACGACGGCAACGACTGCGACTAGGCAGCGAGTAGACGTAGCCGCAAGACAGGCAATAGCGACATGTTGTGTCAACTCTCAGCACAGCTCGCAGAATACAAGTACCGCGAGAAGCGTGTGCAGTCACACGCTGTCGGGGTTGAGCTGTGGTTGCTATACATCCTCTCTTTCCACGAACCGCTTTCACGATTGAAGTTGACTGGCCCGTTACTCCGTAAAAAAAAGGCGCAGCTCTTGGGCTCTGCCCTTAGAAAACGAGAGCAAAGGCCAATCCCACGGCGCCAAACAGCAGAAGCGGCAACTTCGGACCGTTGAGCGGCAGCGAGGAGTTGCACTTGGTCTCGCTGCAAGTGCCGCAGGTGATGTGCGTCAGGTCGTTCTTGCTTATCAGGTCCGCCTTCAGCGTCTCGCAGCTCGACGCGCCTAGCTCCTCGCCGTTCAGCGCCGCGGTGCCTTCCAGGCAGCCCGCCGTCACCCCGCACCTGATCTCCCTCCTTCCGGCACGGTCTCCGGAGTCGCCAGAGGCACGGAAGCACGGGGCTGTGCCCTCCGCGCACGAGACCGTTTCCAGGTCGCCACGTGGTGTCTCCAAGCCGACGCAATAGTAAGGCTCTCCCCGGGGTCTTCCCCTTCGTTTTCCAGTTGGAGTACGTCAAGCACTCGAGCTCGACAGCCAGGCCACACCCGCAAAGCATGAAGATCGAAAGCACGACAGCAGCAGAGGCTTTCGCCATGGTGTCGCGGTGTATAGTGCATGGGGGCGCGCGCGCGGCGAAAGAGTCATTTAGCTGGCGTAACCATTGTGCAATGATCGGGCGGCGGTGCTGCTACTGAAAGTGGGGTCAGGATATGGGGCCGGAATGTAGTCGTGTGACAAGTATACGAGTACGATATACTACGAGTTAGTACCTGTGTGTATACAATGTGTACCTGTGACTACGGGTATATGTACTGTATAGTGCTGCCATGTGGTAAGCGTTGCGTTAAACCAATTATTGTTGTATTCTCAAAACACTGTAGCCTCTCGCCTTTGCACCACCACTGCACACCACCTTTGTGTGTCTTTGAGTCTCTATCCGGCTGAGACTGTCGCAAAGGTGGCGTTGGACAACCATGGTCGTGGGTAGTTGATTACCGGAGGCGCAGCATCCGTAGTACCCGTACCCGAAGGCGTACATGTAGTACCGCATGGCTGCGGTTCTAGTAGGAAAAGCGTTGCCGCTGATGGAGGGGTGCCACTAAATCGCCGGGCGACGGTATCTTGAGAGCTACAAAAAGCGCATCGTACCACCGATAAGAAGCGATTGCTAGGCAGCAGAGGCGGCCTCGCCAGTACCAACTCCAAGGAGGAGTGGCCGTTAAAGAAGATGTGGTGACCCGCAGTCCTCCGCAAGTGCTCGTACCCGTATGGGCCGTAGTACAAGCAGATGGATACGATATGCAGCGGTGGTCGTAGCATTACCGACCGTAAGTAATTCGAAGATCTCATGGGCGTGCCCATACGCGGCGCGTGGGCGCCGCACATCTTCCTGCGGTAACGTGGTAAGGGCCGGTACAGTGATGCCGTACACGCGGCGGCGCGTCTCACGCGCCCATGGCAAAGCACTCGTAGCCACGGACGATACCTCGTTGTGAACCGCCTCGTACAAGGGGCCGAGGGCGGGCACGTACTCCCGCACCAGCTTTGGCAGGACAACCGACTGCGCGGGCTAAAACGCCGCAGGGGCCTCAGGCTACATCAAGGCCATATTCAAACCGCCAGAGTCCGCGGGCATACTCATATGGACGATCGCAGCCTCCATGCGCGGTGTAGACTGGTCGCAAGCGTCGTCCATACCAAGCAACGAAAATGCAGCCGAAATGTTGGCGGCGTCCACGGCCTCCAAGGAAGGGTCCAGCCCCGACGACGGCATCATGCGGCTGAGGGAGCCGGTCTGCCGCACCGCGCATACGGCCATCAACCGCATGGCCCCATGGTGGCAACCGTATCCCGACGTGCCAAAGGAGGCGATACGCTCGAACAGTGCGGCGTGGGCCTCCCGGCGCCACCCCAAGGCACCGGTCATCCACCGGGGGTAATGGGTAGTAGGAGCACCCAGGTACACGGCGCCATCCTACACAGGGTCATCGCCCGGGGTACGAAACCCGCCCGGGGCCAACTTCGCCCGCACTGCCCGCACTCGCCCGCACTGCCTTGCCGTCACCGGGGTGACAAATGTACCGCATCTTACTGTCTTGTACCACAAGTCCGACTTTGGAAAGCTCCGTACAATACTTGTCAAAAACACGCGGAACGTGACCCGCGGCAGTAGCCGCGCCGCAATCATCCGCAAAATTCTCGCAAAAAGCATCAGCGGCGGTACTAGCCACAACCGCTTGCACCGGCCCCGCGATAGCGAGGCAAAAATAGCGAGTAAAAACGTGATTAAGGGCCAGACGATATTAGGACCACTCAGCAAGGTCAACGCAGAGATGCCCGTTTGACACACTGATGATGGGGCCCTAAAGCCCCACAGTGATGCCACCTAAGGTTGCATGTTGGGCTGGACTAGGGGCGCGCTGCGTTGCTGGTGAACAATGTAAAAAGAAGCCCTTTGAATTTTTCACAGATGGGGCCGAATCGCAAAGTGAGCATCGCCGACAGACTCGAGTTGTCAGCACAGTCACCACGAACCAAGCCGTGCATGCACGACCCCTACAAAACACTGGCATGAACCTGTGGGGGGTCTGGGGCATATCGACAGTGATTTGGGTGGCACTTCGCGGGGCGATCAGTCGAGGGCTTCACGAGCGCCGGCTATGGCCAGCGATATCCGGTCGCTCGGAGAAGGCTTTGTTCATGGAACATGCACTCGGCATCAAGCATGCATGGCTTGCTAATGTGCGTGGCAAGGGTCTACGCAAGCTAGCAGAGGATGCTAGCATTGCTCGGGGCACGTGCAGCAGGTGGGTGAAGGAGGCAGAGGACAAGGAAGCTGACAGTGTGCGCCAAAGATCGACGGCAAGAGCGCGCTCACCCCTGAGCATGAGGAGATGCTTTTTGCAGTACGTGCTATTGCATGCAAATCATGCGGAGGCTCTCGAAAAGATGCGATCTAAGCACTGGTTACAACATGCATTGGGCATGGATAAAGCTACGGTTGAGGCAAGAGAGTTGCTAGGTGACGAGCCGGCTAGTGCAGCACGCCCGGCGAAAAACGGCCCGCAACTACTAGCGTCGGTACCGACAATGCCAGCCCGTGCAGCCTCAACCTTAACTAAAACGCCCCCGCCCACCCTTCGAAGGTATCTCAGGCAACGTAGGCAGCCAACAGTCACTCCAAGAGAGGTCGCACCCGGGGCCAAAGGGGCGTAGAGTCTCACATGGGTGCAGTATTGGCAACTCTGCGTTGCGATGCAAGCGGCTTCTGACTTTCCGGCGAACGCCAACGCCTTTGGGATTACGCCCCCCCCACGCATAACTTCCCCCGTGAAACTGCCCCCGATAGTACTCCTCACCCTAACGAGGCGCCAAGTAGGCCGTCGGGGCTGCCTTGTCCGCGTCGCTAGAATGTATTGGACTTAGAGCTCAGGGTGGGTCGAGTGGCCCTTAATACCGCAATATCGGCTGGCACCCGCTTTTCGACCTAGCCCCCCCATCGGCCGGGCTCACCGGCCACCCACGTCTCAGAATGGCCTACCCACCTGGGATAACCTAGACGGGGTCTAGGCCTAGCCCTATGCTGACCTGGAGCCCCCCCCCCCCCCCCCCCCCCCAAGTAAGGACGTTGTTATGCCCCTTCCCGCGCTAATTGGCCCTGAATCGCTCGCGTTTTTTACTCGCTATAGCGGGGCCAATACATCAACCTGGCGCACACCCGTACGGGACTGTAGGGTGGCGCGCAATACACCGGAATCATCCGGCGCGTAGTAGTACATGTCGCTAGGGCGGTCGTACAGCACCCGGAATGATCATGTCATGTAGACGTGTGTGCTAAAGCAAGATGTAAAGAATCGCACCCCAAATACCTCATTGAAGGCATTTCGAATATCGATAAGTAGTAGCCCTTTCCCGCCAGCACCACGCCCGCCGAAAAGTTGCAACGCCACCCGCATGCTCATATACGCCGTCTCACAACCAGCTCCCAACTGAAAGTAAGTTGCGTTGCACCATGCCTAGTTTGGCCTCCCGCGCATCCGCGCCCACATGCACCACAGCATGGGCGGAGGCTAGGCGCACCAGCACGGAGCCGACGCCGAGCGGGCGTACTCGTAGCGGCTCGCTGGTCTTCGCCCGCTCCTCGCACGCGAGGCGGGGTCGTCCTTGTGGAGCGCAAAGACGGTGCCACTCGCCAAGAAAGCCGCGGTGCGCGAGTGGCACCGCCCCGCCAGGCAGCGGCTCACCCACATGCGCCACGAAGGTACGTCTAGGTCCATGATGCGCGCCCAACGCCAACAGTCCACATACATGCCCAACGGAAAGGCGGGGAGCACGGCGCAGAATTCGCCTTTGTCCCGCTCCCCGCCGAACCTCATCCGCATTGCCACCCCACGAAGGCGGCGCACCCGCCGCAGGTCCGGCGGTTCCTCGGGGGGGCGGGGGGGGGGGGGGGGGGGGGGGTTACTCCGGGTCGGTAGGAGCAGGAGGCGGATGGAGGGCTCCATGACTACACGGAGCGCCGCAGCGGCGTCGGACACCATACCGAGGTCGGCGGTGTCAAGCGCCTCGCGAGAGCGGCGCATCTCCTGCACAGCGGTGAGTTTCGCCGCCCAGCGGTGAGCATCTATCACCACCGGCGGCACCCCATCCGCCGCAACATCGGCGCCCCCTTCCACAACCCTTGCAGAAGCCGCTCGCGCCCTCGCAGACCGCCGGGGCTTCCGCCGGCGGGCACTCCGAGACCTGCCCGCCGGCACCTCCCCCGCCTCCCTATATTAATTGTGTATCTCGCTGCCATCCTGCTACTCGCGCCACAATTGCTGCATCCCGCACACCGAGAAGCCGGCGCGCACAGCATCCCCCGACTCCCTCAGCCGCACTCGCCGCTCCTCCGCCAATCCCCGCACAACTCCAGGGCTGCTGGATAGGTAGGGTCGCAGTAGCAACCCTGCAAACACGCGGACGACGCCTTCGGCCCCGTACGTTCAGAAACATGTATAATCGTACGCCTGCCACCAACGAAGAAGGAGACCCTCTAGCTGTTGCACGACATACAACAGTCATGTTGGCGTGTCGGCTTTCATACCGGCTCGCCCCAGCATCTCGGGAATACCATGCAGCAACACGTCGAGAGCTTCTAGATTTTCACTATCGACCTTAGGCTGTTGCTGCGCCGACTTTCGCTGCGTTTCAGTAAGTGCCGCTTCAGGTTTCTCGTACCACGTTACATGTTGCGACACCTCCATACGGCCGAACTCGGCAGTGATGTCGACTGACATATAGTCGTTCACCGCCTCCCACAAGGGCGACTCCGAATGGCCGAAACGAAACGGTACGGCCACAGGTACACCAGGATAATTTATGTTCATCCAAATACCAGACGTCGTAACGGCTCGATACACATTCGACGACCATCTATCGACGACTGCCGAGTGGATAACCTGTGCTCGACATAGGTACCGGCATGACACCATTTACCCCGCAGATGCACAGCCACCTCGGTTGTATATGACGGGCGACCATTGCCAGGTTCGACAGTGATTCGATTGGGGAAACGAGGACCGTTATCAACAGGTTGGTCACGTGCTGCTAATGGGCCGACAAACGGAATCAGATTTTCGTTCTCTAGTTTCTCAGCACGGTACGGCCAACGAGCGTCATTCTTCAGCTCTGCCTGTTGCAGACGTGCCTCATACATGAAGCATGTTTCTACTCCATCGATAGTAACACACTCGAAGAGATGCAGATCCTCCGGGATCATGACTATTCCATTTTTTTGACTGCAGCATACGAACTGCGACTTCGCGAACCGATAAGTCGATGAGACGTGAGGATCCATATGGCAGAAAGGCAGTGTTATTATGATTTGGTTCGATGGTCATCATAATATCACGTTCAGCTCCAACCCCAGAGCCTGAAGTTACAATCACTGAGGCAGTGACTCCGTCGTCGAAAGCTTGGTGTCGACGTCCTTCTCACGAGACGCCAGTTGCGCGCGTGTATACTTGCGTCTCATAGCACCACTAATTATACAACAAACGAGCGTGCTTTGCAGTGGATGACTTGACGAATCTGGAGATAACACTCGCTCCAAAACCAATGCAACAACAGTCTCAACATGAGAGAGACTCAAAGACAAACAAAGGTGGTGTGCAGTGGTGGTGCAAAGGCGAGAGGCTACAGTGTTTTGACGATACAAAGATTGTGGTTACAAAGTTGTCACCACCCTCTGCTATATATACTATTATGGGCGTCAGCACTTGTCGTCAGACCATGCCGACATATTGCATCACGCTCATTGCAAAGAGCGTCACCGTGCAGAGAAGGCATAACGTCAGCCTTGTCGTCGTATGGCATTCTATATATGGCCGCGGGTGGTTACAACCTTGTAACCAATATATTTGTATCGTCAAAACAGTGTAGTCTAAATACAACTCTGTATTTTATATTAAATATACATGGGACTAGCAAGTACCGAGCAGACATGTATACATACTAATAGAAGATATAATCATTAGCAGCCTCGGATATGGATATCCCCCGAGATACAGCACTCGTGCACGCGGCATGCGCACACTCGTACTGGTACACGTTATACTCGTACAGTTTTATGCCAAAGGTAGCTCCGGACAAGTTACAAGATATTCTAACTGTCACAATCTTCGAGGAAGGACGTACCTGTAATAGTGTCGCCATACCCCTCAGAGCGACCCAAGCCCCGCGAGGCGTGGAGCGGAGGTGGTGGCCGCAACGCGGCGGCCGCAAACTTGCAACAAACGAGTAGCGGTGTGGGCGTGGAAGTGGTCGGCCAAACCGATAAGCCGGGAGCCAAATTGGTGAAATTTGCCGCCCGTAGTACTTTACCTTCATATGACTCTATGACGTAGTAACCATCAAACCCTTGAGTAGCGCGCTAGTCTCTCAGGATCATAAGTTCTCTACAGGAATCTACGGTGAGTACAAGTAAAGCTCGCCCCGGGACGTGGGACATCGGCCGGAGCCGCCCTTGGACTTGACCTCTTGCGCCAACTGCAGGCGTACGTAGGTCTGGCATAGCCCGTAGACCATTGCGACATTCAAACCACGAAGGTTTGATTCATCAATCGGGTAAACCCAGGACACGCCGGGACGAAAATTCCGAATAAAATACATCGGCCAGAAATCGATACCCGGCTCTCTCGCGTACGAGACGACCCCTTAGCCGAGCGGACAAGGGACACATCCGTACCGTACAGAAATCCATCCCCGTGCTCATTCCAGTCACCACCGCCCGCACTCTTAACACGGCGTACAATTCGAGGCGAAGACGGCGGCGCATATACTCCACCCCTTGCCACTCGGGCTGCGCGATGCCATTACGGCGCGAGTGCGGTATTCGGCAACCCAGCTTCGGGCTACCCGGGGAGGACCGCAGCATGGCGCGCTGGTGCTCCGTCTGCCCCGCAAAGCCACCTACCGCAGTGAATGTGACCGGCAAGACGTGCGAGTGCGGAAAGCGTTACCCCAGCTTCGGGCTACATACCCGAAGAGGGCCGCAGCTATGAGCGTTGGTGCTCCGCCTGCCCCGGAAAGCCAGGCAACGCTGTCGATGTACACAACAAGAGGTGCGGGTGGGACGCGAGGCGGCCCGGCTTCGGGCTTCCTGGGGAGAGCCTATGTTACTTTGGCGCGCTGGTGCTCCGCATTCCCTACCAAGCCAGATGTGGCAGTGGACGTGAAGAACAAGAGGTGCGAGTGCGGCAAGCGTCACCCCAGCTTTGGGCTACCCGAGGAGGGTCGCGGCTATGTACGCTGGTGCTCCGCCTGCCCCGGCAAGACTGGCAATGCTGTCGGTATTCATAGCAAGAGGTGCGAGTGCAGCAAGCGGCAGCCCAGCTTCGGACCTCCTGGGGAAGGCCTCAGGTCTGCGCGTTGGCGCTCCACCTGCCCCGGCCAGTCTGGGAATGCTGTCAATGTTCGCATCAAGAGGTGCGAGTGCCGCGCGAGGCAGCCCGGCTTCGGACTTCTCGGAGAAGGCCGCAGCTCTGCGCTGGTGCTCCACCTGCCCCGGCAAGCCCGGTAAAAAACTAACGCTGACGATGTTCACAGCATGAGATGCGAGTGCGGCGCGAGGCAGCCCAGCTTTGGGCTACCCGGGGAGGGTCGCAGCTCTGCGCGCTGGTCCTCCGCATGCCATGACAAGCCAGGCAACGATGTCGATGTTCACAGCAAGAGGTGCGAGTGCGGCAAGCGTCACCACAGCTTTGGGCTACCCAGGGAGGGTCGCAGCTATGTACGCTGGTGCTTCGCCTGCCCCGGCAAGCCTGGCAATGTTGTCGGTATTCACAGCAAGAGGTGCGAGTGCAGCAGGCGGCAGCCCAGCTTCGGACCTCATGGGGAAAGCCTCAGGTCTGCGCGTTGGTGCTCCACTTGCCCCGGCAAGCCAAGCAATACTGTCAATGTTCGCATCAAGAGGTAGCGAATTGTATTAGCGAATGCATAGAGCGGTGGATTGACGGCGAAGGGGTAGCGCCCGGTCATGAAGGAGGCACCGGGAAGGCCACCGCCGCGGAGTCCTGTATGTTGGACTTGGAAGTGGCGGAGGGGCGCGATGTGGCCAAAGAAGAACCACACGCCAGGTGAAGGAAGAACGTTGGGGTCGATGTAGTCCAGAACGACGTCGGAGTTAGTGGCCCAGCCGCCTTGGTAACGAATGTGGGACAGTGGTACTCCGATGGCGTTGGCCGCATACGCTGCTCCCTTGCGAAGGCTGTGTGAGGTCCAAGAAGTGCCGGCGGGAGGGGCAGCACCGACAAGACGGACGGTTGTATACAGCTAGTCCGACATAGTAGCGGCAGTCCAAGCTTTTGACTGCTCGCTCGGGGTGACCGCCCAGAAGTTTGTTTCAGCCAAGGCAACAGTAACCAGGGGGGCAGACTGTAACGTGTCGATGAAGTGGTGTAGGAGACGTGCAACTCGGGGGTGCTCTGACACCGGAAGAAGAAGTACGCGCAGGTCGTCGGGGCCCCGTCGGCCAGAGCGACCTGATCTTTCTCGCGGTACATCTGCAGGGTAATAATGTTGTAGTCGTCGACATGCACATCCCGCACTCGGCAGGACACGCTTGTAAGTCCTCTGGCAACGAACATGAAGTTGACAACCGAGGCCACGAGGGCTCGGAAGTTGTGTTGGTACTCTGAGGTGGGAGCAGACACAATCAGCTCGGCCTTTGTGACGAAGCGGTAGGCTACATCAGCAAAGGGAGTCGCAAAGGGGCGGCTTCCAACACATGACGCTGCCGCAGCAAAAGTCCACGCCTGGCTGCAGTAAGGTGCATGTTGTCCTTGGCGATTGGGTCGAGGTTGTGCAGCTCGAAGAACGTGTTGATTGTAGACAGGTCGGGCTGTAGCGACTTAGCTCCAATGTGCCCTCGCTCACCAATCCATGCGACGTACCGGACGACAGTAGCAGTGGTCGCCTCCAGCGGGCTGATGTTCTCGGAGTCGTGGCAGAACTCCGACAGTCTGCCGGCGTAGCTCTTGAGTGTCTGAGCGGTGAGGGAGCTGGAGAGCAAGTCGAGCATCCGCTGCCCTAACTCGTCTGAGCCGAAAGCATCCCGCAGTCGAGATCGCAGTGAAGCAGCCCAGGGAGCGACAGCTTCGGGCTCGTCAATTACGTAAGTGCGTCGTTTTACCGACAGATTATCAGGGGGGCGACTACCGTTTGCAAAGTACTCGGCAGCATCGGTTAGATTCCCGGCGGTTGGCCGGTAGTTGCTTGACGGGTTTGCGGTAGCACCAGTACGGGTTTGCGGGGCGAGGTTCTGGTAAGAGGGCCGCCCCACGCGCCCTTCGCGCTCGTAGCGCCTGTCACACGCGTAACGTACACGCGCGAAGCTTGGCCGTTGCGAACCGGTTGTAACACGCAATGTATCAACCGACGGACGCAGCGGTGAGATGGTACGGGAGGCGGTTGATGGAGCCGCCATGTGCAGGTGTGCGGATGGTTGAGCCGCACTCGGCTGTAGCTGTAGGGAGCGCCGCACCGAGGAAGGTCTAAATGAAGTTTGTAAGGTGGGGGGGGGGGGGGGGGGGTCAGGGCCTGACACATGGCGCTCATCCCGCCGTTGAGCTCCAATGGTGCGCTTTGCGGCGGTCACCGAAAGGTGGCCTCGCAAGGCTCCAGCTGTTCCGACGAAAGGCGCCCCACACCGTCACTCGTGCTCACCTTCGCGGCCACGCCCGCGTCCACCACCACGTCCTTGTCCACGTCCGCGTCATGCAGCCGCTGCCACTACCCGAGCAGTAGCAGTTGCTTTGCGCTGCTACCAACTGTCGCCTCGAAGACGCGACGCTCGTAGTCCCTCATGAGGTCCCCAAAAATCGCGGAACCCAGATGCTCAGAAGCAGGCTGAAAGTGCTGGGCTCGCAGCACGTCCATAACACCTTGGTCACCGTGCACACGCTTGATCTCATTAAGCCTCCGTAGGAAGGCCAAACGAAAGCGAAACGCCTTGTCGATGGCTTCGGCGCGGTTCCGAGCTCTCGCAAGGTAAGGGGTGAAGTCCTCACTTGCCGCAGGGACGTAGGGCAGCAGCTCGTCGAGAACTACGAAGAGTGCGGCCATGTGGGCGCCGAAACACGACATCCGTAGATAGTTCCTCCTCTTGGGCCGGCAGACGCCGGTCATCTTGCTTGAGGTACTCGTTCGTTAGGTCGCTCGGTGCTCAGGGAGAAGAGTCCAAACACTCGGTTGACCGGT
Source organism: Tetraselmis striata (assembly GCA_006384855.1). NCBI lineage: Eukaryota > Viridiplantae > Chlorophyta > Chlorodendrophyceae > Chlorodendrales > Chlorodendraceae > Tetraselmis > Tetraselmis striata. The sequence goes on from VCJN01002462.1 coordinate 83,748, forward strand.
CGAACGGCCTCTTAACCATACTCTGCTCGCTGTAGTAGCTCTAGCACCGCGAGGTAGTCATCCTCGGCACTCACGGATTTTGCTCCGACACGGCCGCTCTGGGCTAGCTCTAGCAAGTCGGGGCGCTCTGCGGCTCCTTTCCTCGCTGCATGTCGGCTGTCCCGCGATGCGCTGCACCGGAACCATGTGCCCAATCTCCACCAACAACGCGGTCACGAGCCGTCAATTGGGCCAACGCTGGTGCAAGCTCCCGCAACAATGTAGACTGGGCCTTCACGTGTGCGTGTTGCGATTCGAGCGTCGGCTCAACGACGGGCTCTTCTCCATCTGGCATGGTAACGCACGGACGTACGGATGAGAATATCACACATGGGTGGTGAGCCGGATGTGGTCTTGAACAACCTGGGGTGACCTTGCTCGCAACAGCTTCTAGACAGTTTTAACCAGGGTTGGGCTGCAGTCCACTTTCCAGTACCGCGGGCTGCATTAGCACTGAAACTGCTGATTATATGGAAGGGCGGGACAGCCATGGCGGATGTTGAGGGGCAGCATTGCAGCAATCGTGGTGGGAGTTGTAACACATCATTAAATTGCCTTAAGAGGGGAAAAGCATATTGTCTGTACATTTGTGTTTGTCCAACAATGATGTCCCAACGCATGCATAGTGAAACACGCGTAAAAAAGCATGATGGCATAAAAACCCCTCCAACCCCCCGCCTCCTCATCCGCTGGCTCGGCTCCATACAGCTCCAGCATAGACTCCACTGCTTCCCATGCATTGAATGCGGCTTGTCTCCCCCTCGCCCTCGCCCTCAGGGACTAAGTTGGCCAGCCAATCTTCTCCGCATGGCTTGAGTAGATCCGCCGCCACGGCGCTGAAAGCAGCCTCCCCGTATTACGACGCCAATAGGTCCCTGACCTAGGCATCCAGGTCCAGGTTCCTTTGAACGAAGACGCAGGTACCCATGTTATCCAGGTTCATTCTATTTCTTAAGTGCATGGTGATAAGACCAGCAAGAGAGAACACGTGCTCGCACTCAATCTGTGACCTCGGCACACAAAACAATCCTAGCTATTTCAGAGATGAGGGGAAAGGAAGAAGGGGCATACGCTGGTGAACCTGGTTTTCACCGGGGTGAGGAACGTTAGCGCTGCCTTGCCAAAGCGGGCACACACATCGGGGTGCAGTGTCTTTCTGACATTGACTTTTGACACAGCCTTGTGGTGATCTTTTTGCCTTTGAAGGTCTGCGGGTAGGGAGCAGGCGGCAGTCAGCAAACATCAACCAGCAGTAAAGGGGGTAGGGGGGGGGGGGTAAAAGTCCGCAGGTGTATTGTGTGTGTGTGTGTGGGGGGGGGGGGGGGGGGGGTTACCACATTTGTTTTGGCATACATCAGGAGCACAGCTCCGTTGCAGTGCTGGCCGCGGCGGCGGCGGTGCTGTCCTCCGCCATCGCCTCGTCCGCCATCGCCGCTGCGCCATGCTTCGCGGCAGACTGGTCTCCCTCCATATAATTGACGAAGAGTGACGAGAGGAGGATGACAGGTAGTGGTGCCTGGGTGATCGTGAAGTGAGGATAGGTTCGGGGGGTGTGTGTAGTCTACTGGTGTATGCCCCGATGCGGCATGTTGTGGTACGGGCGAGTACGGTGCTATCCGCAGCGCTCCGACCGCCGGAACCGTCGCCATACGGCTTATCATCATTGGCGGGCGCCATCCGAACGGTATCCAGTGAGATTCAGGGCACTTTTGGTAACTGATCGATGCACTGAAGCCCCTTTTCGGGAAGTACTGCAGCAGGCTGCAGTGCATTAGCTTGACTGGAGGCTGCAGTTTCTGCAGCCTGCAGTGCAGTAGTTTCAACTTGGGTCTGGTTTTGCCAAAAAGCTCGCGCAGGCTGTTTTACACGGTCAAGAGCCGAAATTGGCAGGATGTATGGTTTAGCGAAAGCGTGGAGGGAAAACGGAGTCAGGGGGGCGCTGCGTGTTAAGATCTGTTGCGCCTTGAGTTGATCTTTTTACATCAGTGCTTTAAAATGTGCGCACTAATAAAAGCATAACTAACAGCAATTGTGTAATTTCGCTAGCAAAGGAGAGAAGTAAGCCTGAAACCAAAGGTTAAGCAGGAGGCCAAGGAGCAAAGAACCAAGGAAGAGCCATGAGAACCATGAAGTCACCAAGTCGCCAAGGAAGAAAGGGTCCCGGAAAAAACTGAAAGCCAAGGAAAGACCAGAAAAAACCGAAAAGGAAACATGTAACCAATATATAGGGACCACGTACGGCCCAGGGGTGGGCCATCCGCCGCGGCGAGTGCGCTTGTAGCCGATGACCCGGGTCAATTGAAATTGAAATTGAATTACAACTTTTATTCCGCCGCTCTCCTCCGCGCGGACCGTGTCATTTTAAGGGCATGCCATCTCTAACCATATTAGTAGGAACACATATTAACACACATATTAACACGCTAGTACTGATATATTGGTGTGAATTACAACAAGGGCAGTAACAAATCCACCTACTACGAAAAGTAGTACTAGGAAATCAAGACAGCAGGCCGCCTAAAAGCGGGTACAGTACTGATATTTTGGTACGTGTACCCGCGAGCCGCAACCGTAAATTCGTTATGAGTATACCCGTACGAGTATTTAGGGTATTTAGTAGAGATTGCAATCTCGCCCGACCTACTAGCGTGTACATGTCGTGGAACGCAGCGAAAACTGGAAGATGGCAGGCTCAGCTGTTATGGCTGCTTTTGTGTCTACTCGTGCTGCACCCAAAAAGGGCGCAACGACAGGTGCCTAGTTCCCGTACCACTGAGCAACACTTGTAGCTGAAAAGCGGTTAGGTCAAGGGAGGAAACCCCATAAACTAGTTTAGATCATTTCAAGTTGAGTCTGGTTTTGCCAGTTATGAGCGAACGGAGAGAGCGGTGGATTGACGGAGAAGGGGTAGCGCCCGGTCATGAAGGAGGCACCGGGAAGGCCACCGCTGCGGAGTCCTGTTGGACTTGGAAGTGGCGGAGGGGCGCGATGTGGCCAAAGAAGAACCACGCGCCAGGTGAAGGAAGAACGTTGGGGTCGATGTAGTCCAGAACGACGTCGGAGTTAGTGGCCCAGCCGCCTTGGTGACGAATGTGGGACAGTGGTACTCCGATGGCGTTGGCCGCATACGCTGCTCCCTTGCGAAGGCTGTGTGAGGTCCAAGAAGTGCCGGCGGGAGGGGCAGCACCGACAAGACGGACGGTTGTATACAGCTAGTCCGACATAGTAGCGGCAGTCCAAGCTTTTGACTGCTCGCTCGGGGTGACCGCCCAGAAGTTTGTTTCAGCCAAGGCAACAGTAACCAGGGGGGCAGACTGTAACGTGTCGATGAAGTGGTGTAGGAGACGTGCAACTCGGGGGTGCTCTGACACCGGAAGAAGAAGTACGCGCAGGTCGTCGGGGCCCCGTCGGCCAGAGCGACCTGATCTTTCTCGCGGTACACCTGCAGGGTAATGTTGTAGTCGTCGACATGCACATCCCGCACTCGGCGGGACACGCTTGTAAGTCCTCTGGCAACGAACATGAAGTTGACAACCGAGGCCACGAGGGCTCGGAAGTCGTGTTGGTACTCTGAGGTGGGAGCAGACACAATCAGCTCGGCCTTTGTGACGAAGCGGTAGGCTACATCAGCAAAGGGAGTCGCAAAGGGGCGGCTTCCAACACATGACGCTGCCGCAGCAAAAGTCCACGCCTGGCTGCAGTAAGGTGCATGTTGTCCTTGGCGATTGGGTCGAGGTTGTGCAGCTCGAAGAACGTGTTGATTGCAGACAGGTCGGGCTGCAGCGACTTAGCTCCAATGTGCCCTCGCTCACCAATCCATGCGACGCACCGGACGACAGTAGCAGTGGTCGCCTCCAGGGGGCTGATGCTCTCGGAGTCGTGGCAGAACTCCGCGAACTGAGAAAGTCTGCCGGCGTAGCTCTTGAGTGTCTGAGCGGTGAGGGAGCTGGAGAGCAAGTCGAGCATCCGCTGCCCTAACTCGTCTGAGCCGAAAGCATCCCGCAGTCGAGATCGCAGTGAAGCAGCCCAGGGAGCGACAGCTTCGGGCTCGTCAATTACGTACGTGCGTCGTTTAACCGACAGAGTTCCACCGGTACAACTACTGTTCGCAAAGTACTCGGCAGCAGCGGTTAGGTTTCCGGCGGTTGGCCGGTAGTTGCTTGACGGGTTTGCAGTAGCACCAGTACGGGTTTGCGGGGCTAGGTTCAGGTAAGAGGGCCGCCCCACGCGCCCTTCGCGCTCGTAGCGCCCGTCACGCGCGTAACGTACACGCGCGAAGCTTGGCCGTTGCGAACCAGTTGTGACACGCAATGTATCAACCGACGGACGCAGCGGTGAGATGGTACGGGGGGCGGTTGATGGAGCCGCCATGTGCAGGTGTGCGGATGGTTGAGCCGCACTCGGCTGTAGCTGTAGGAAGCGCCGCACCGAGGAAGGTCTAAATGAAGTTTGTAAGGTGGGGGGGGGGGGGGGGGGGGGGGTGAGGTCCAGACACATGGCGCTCATCCCGCCGTTGGGCTGCAAGGGTGCGCTTTGCGGCGGTCACCAAAAGGTGGCCTCGCAAGGCTCCAGCTGCTCCGACGAAAGGCGCCCCACACCGTCACTCGTGCTCACCTTCGCGGCCACGTCCGCGTCCACCGCCACGTCCTCGTCCACGCCTGCGACATGCAGCTGCTGCCGCCACCCGAGCAGTAGCGGTTGTTTTGGCGTTGCTGGCCACAGTCGCCTCGAAGACGCGACGCTCGTAGTCCCTCATGAGGTCCCCAAAAATCACGGAACCCAGATGCGCAGACGCATGCTGAAAGTGCTGGGCTCGCAGCACGTCCATAACACCTTGGTCACCGTGCACACGCTTGATCTCATTAAGCCTCCGTAGGAAGGCCAAACGAAAGCGAAACGCCTTGTCGATGGCTTCGGCGCGGTTCCGAGCTCTCGCAAGGTAAGGGGTGAAGTCCTCACTTGCCGCAGGGACGTAGGGCAGCAGCTCGTCGAGAACTACGAAGAGTGCGGCCATGTGGGCGCCGAAACACGACATCCGTAGATAGTTCCTCCTCTTGGGCCGGTAGACGCCAGTCATCTTGCTTGAGGTACTCGTTCGTCAGGTCGGTGCTCAGGGGGAAGAGCCCAGGCACCCGGCCGACCGGTCGAACGGCCTCGTAACCAGACTCTGCTCTCTGCAGTAGTTCTGGCACCGCGAGGTAGTCATCCTCGTAACTCACGGATTTTGCTCCGACACGGCCGCTCTGGGCTAGCTCTAGCAAGTCGGGGCGCTCAGCGGCTCCTTTCCCCGCTGCATGTCGGCTGTCCCGCGATGCGCTGCCCGGAACCGGGACCATGTGCTCCTTCTCCATCAACAACGCGCTCACGAGCCGTCAATTGAGCCATCGCAGTAGCAAGCTCTCGCAGTTTTGTAGACTGGGCCTTCACGTGTGCGTGTAGTAGCGACTCAAGCGTCGGCTCAACGACGGGCTCTTCTCCATCTGGCATGGTGACGCACGGGCGTACGGATGAGAATATCACACACGGGTGGTGAGCCGGGTGTGGTCTGGGGTGACCTTGCTCGCAACAGGTTACGAGACAGTTTTAACATCGCGCCGTGGAACGCAGCGAAAACTGGAAGATGGCAGGCTTAGCTGTTATGGCTGCTTTTATGTCTACTCGTGCTGCACCCAAAAAGGGCGCAACGACAGGTGCCTAGTTCCCGTACCACTGAGCAGCACTTGTAGCTGAAAAGCGGTTAGGTCAAGGGAGGAAACCCCATAAACTAGTTTAGATCGATACTGCAGCCCAACCCTGGTTTTAACATCGCTGCGTGTAACGCAGCGAAAACTGGAAGATGGCAGGCTCAGCTGTTATGGCTGCTTTTATGTCTACTCGTGCTGCACCCAAAAGTATCTTTTGGTTAAAGGGAGAGCGTCAAGCGGGAGAGCGCCAAAAGGGCGCAACGACAGGTGCCTACATCCCTCCACATAAGTCCGGGTTTTGCATTTTCGATCGCAAAGCGCATGCATGGGCGAGGATAACGCCGGCTGCCTGTGCATACATGCTAACTACAGTGGGAATAGTTCGGGCGAACGCCTATTGTGCGCTTTATACCCACCCGCGCGACAACACGACCATTTGTGGGCGCCCTTTCAAAAACGCGAAATCAGTGCATGATGCGTTGGCGCCAGAATCAAAGTTGTGGGTTGCGCCAACTGTTAGGGTTGCGCCTAGCGACTACCCTAATACACCACAAACCTGCGACGTTTTATGGCCAAGTAATATCATACTGTTGTACTGCTGATATTTCAGCACGCGTATTATTTACTGGTACGGCCACAACCAGACGCCAGTAATATTTCTTGTAACATAAATACAGTACGCGCTAGAACTCCTAAATCATCAGGATAGCGCTACTAGTTGCCTGTCCGCGGTGCCGAGTCGGACCGCTATAGGATAAATATCCAGTGCCACCAGCATGTTGTAAGAGATTACATTCAGCAACCAACTCAATTCGCCAAACGCTACGAGTAAGAGTCTTGTTTCACTAAGTACTGCCACGAGTACTTACACTGGTTTCGGCTTCCTGTTACGATCCATCTCCACCTGCCGACCCACCGCGACCTGCTCTCGCACGCACGACGATACATTCGCGATTTCGCAGGTCCTATCGACCCTTGGTAACGATTCTGTACCCTTCAACCTTTCTCCGAAATTCTGTGTCGCCATGGCATCGCACCGGAGCGCCCGTCAAGCCGGTTACCCTCCCGGTGGTCCACCCGCCGAGCAGTCTATGTGTCAAATTGTCGAGAAGAAGATGCTGGAAGCCCGCGTTGTGGCGCCAACCCAGAACATCTCTCACAAGCTCGCCGACGTTCATGACTTCCCAGCAGTCAAGTCCTTTCCGGAGAACTATACGCGCGACACAGCAAGGCCCCGTTGGAGACTACGCGCGTGACATCGGCGCCAAGCCGAGCGACCCCAACATAGCTACCTGTTGTGTCGACTTGCAGCGCAAGCTATAACCCGCATTTGCCTTGTTGCATAATGAACCTTTCGCTGTGCCTGAGTACTTGCAAGTGCAACGTATTGTGCAGGCAATTCCCAAGCACGAAAGAGCCGAGGTAAAAAGATGCCTAGCAACGCCAACGAGACTGTCTCGACTCAGAGTAAGTCCATGCAAAATACATGCAGTGGCAGCTAATAAGCTAGCCAAGCAAGTCGACAAGATCGACTTACACAAAAACAAATGACGGTGTTGAGCAAAATGCCAACCTGTGCCTCTCAATGTAATTGAGACAATCGACATTGACATGTCGCCGAGTCCATGCAAAGAAATTGCATGTGAGTCCATGCAAACATGCATGCACTGCCAAACTGCCTGCCCAGCCCCTGCATGAGATCGAGGATACAGATGTCGATATGGTTGAGCATTGCGCTCCCGCGGCACTGAACCCCTCCGACTCACAACCTGAGCATGAAGCTCATGGGTGTTCCTGTGCTCATTCACACCTCGTTGCCGACATCGAGGACGAGACAGGGTGCAGAGAAATGTCGACAAAAATGTCAAAGACATAAAGGCGCATGCTAAACTGCATGCCAAACTAACTATCATGCAAAAGAGATCTCGAGTGCGCAGAATGCGTACCAAAAACAATAATCAAAAGAATGACACTGAAATTGACAAATATGCAAAACCAAATGCATGTCCAACTGACTCTGTTGTGTTTGACCAAGCAGAATTCAAGAGACTGAATTATGCCTATGGTCCAGTCACTTTTGATGCCTGTGCCTCAGCATATGATGCTGTCTGTTCAGATTATTGCAGTGCTGAAAAACCATTTTTGCAACAAAATATCAAAGGTAAAACTGTGTTCATCAATCCAGTGTATGATGACACAGCCCTGCCTATCTTGCAGCATTTTGAGATGCAAAGACAAGAGTCACCTTTTGACACAAGAGGTATTATTGTTATGCCCAGATGGTCCTCACAATTAGGACAATCCTGGAAACCACTGCTTTCAAAATATAAGAAAATTCATAGCTACCCGCCTGGAACATATCTGTTTCACACACCCAGTTCAGCGACTGATACTGAACCTATGGGACCCACTGAGTGGTATGTTGATGTCTACCTGGCTGACTACACTGTTGAGGAACGTTCAGCCCAGGCAATTAATGACGTCGTTACCACTGAGGAACTCAAAACCATGCTGGCTGAACAGCAAGGTAAGGAATATAAACCAAAAGCCACAAAGTCCCACCAGTCACGTATGATGACAGAAAAATGTTTTGTTACCAGCAAGTCTGATCATGACTTATTGCTACTACACCCAACATGTGCTGAATTTAATATAACACCTTCCGTATTGGTTGACAGCGGTGCTACTTTGAACTTTGCCAGCACCAAGTATGTCAAAGAAAATAAAATACCAACTACACCACTTCAAAACAAAGTAAGAGTTATTCTTGCTGATGGTAGAATGGTTCTCGCCTCACAAAAAATCACCCTTGAATTAAATATCAACAATTACACAATACCCATTGACTTCACAGTCACACCGTTACAACATAATTTCAATCTGGTTTTAGGGATGCAATTCCTGAAACAACACAACCCACATGTTGATTGGGAATCTGGTCTGATGACATTTTCCACGGGACTAAAAGTCCAATGCCAAACAGAGCCCCGCCAGGCTAATGTCAGAATGGTTCATGCTAATGCCATGGCCAGAGAAATTGCCAAGCATGATCCTGACACAGTTTATTTCTGCGCCATTGTTAAACAATACAATGCCAGCAAAGAGAGTGATGAGCTCGATATTGATGATGAGATAAATACAATTGACACTGACCAGTCTGCAGCTTATACCGCTCAGATCAGAGACTTATTGCGAAAGCATAAACCAATATGCTCTCCGCTTGACAACCTTCCACAATTACGCCCTGGTCTTGATCATGAGATCCCTCTTGTTCCTGATGCTCAAGTTCCTGCAGGAAAATATACAGATTATCACCTGCAGAATTAGAGGAACTAAGAACACAACTGAATTCTTTTCTTGAGAAACAGTTTATACAGGAGTCCTTCTCTCCATATGCAGCTCCTGTTCTCTTCGCCCGCAAGGCCAATGGCGGTCTGCGCATGTGCATTGACTACCGTCAATCGAATAAGTACACCAAAAAGGTTGAGTTCCCTGTTCCACCTGCTGATGCATTACTTGATATGCTATCTGGTGCTACTGTCTATTCAGCTCTTGATCTCGCCTTAGGTTATCACCAACTCCGGATTAATCCACCTGATGTTCCTAAGACAGCGTTCCGAACTGTCTATGGCCAATTCGAGTGGCTAGTAATGCCATTTGGACTCACCAGTGCTCCCTCCTCTTTTCAACGCCTGATGACATCTATACTCCAGCCACACAAGCATACCTTTATACTTGTATACCTGGATGATGTCTTGATTTTTAGCAACTCGCTTGAGGAACATTTGCAACATTTGGACACAGCTCTTACTATGCTCGAGTCTAATGACATTAGACTACGATTACAGAAATGCTGGTTTGCCAAGAATGAACTAGAATACCTTGGACATATGGTATCACACGGCTGGCCTAAGACCCTCGCCTAATAAAATCAAGGCTGTTCAGGATTGGCCCAGGCCTAAAAACGTTCAGAATGTCCAACAATATCTTGGTTTCTGCAATTTTTACCGACGCTATGTGCGCAATTATTCTGCTATTGCAGCACCGTTATATGCCCTCACAAGAAAGGATAACATATTTGATTGGACAGTTGAATGCCAAGCTGCATTTGTAAAACTGAAGCAAGCCTTGTGCCAGTCCCCAGTGCTGGCAAGCCCTGTCACCGGCAAAGATGCTGAGTTTGTAGTGGCTACTGACGCCAGCAAATATGCCTTAGGTGCAGTTCTGCTCCAGGCTAATGTTGATGGCCACTTACACCCCTGCAGCTATTATGCAAAGACATTGCAGGCTGCACAAACAAATTATCCCACCTATGACCAAGAGCTCTTGGGTGTGGTATGTGCTCTGAAAGAATGACGCTGCTACTTGGAAGGGAGTCGCCGTATTACAGTTATAACTGACCATGCCACATTGAGGCATTTGCCTACACAGGAAGGACTAGGTAGACGCCATGCCCTATGGTTACATGAAATCTCACCATACATGGCAGTCAACCCACAGACTAATGAGCCTGTGTTGCAGATATTATATCGCAAAGGCGCTGACAATGAGGCTGATGCTCTCTCTCGCCGCCCTGACTTGCATTATGCATTGACTGAATATGAAAACCAGCTGGTCGAAGCTGACCTTGAACAAATGCAGGACTATTTGTCAGCAATGTCCGCCTTGCAGATTGACAGCAAGCTAATAAACAAGATCAAAGCTGCCTACATCACTGATGTTGCCTACAGTCATGGACGCACCCCCAACGGTGTGCGACAAGATGAGACTGATGGTCTCTACTACATGGCAGATAAGGTCTGTATACCCAATGATTCTGAACTGAGAAAAACTCATCATTGAGGAGTATCATGTTGGTAATGGACACCCCAACCATACCCGCACTCTTGCCAACATACTGCGTATGTTTTGGTGGCCACGCATGAATACCAAAGTCAAGCATTACTGCAAACACTGTGATACTTGCGTTAGAATCAAAGCAGCTACCACCAAAGCCTCATGGTTCTTTATTTCCCTTGCCAAAGGCAACCAAGCCTTGGGAGATAATCTCAATGGATTTTATAACCAACTTACCTGAGGTGGATGGCTATGATGCTATTGCTACGTTTGTTGATACATTCACCAAACAGTCACATTTTGTGCCATGCAATATTAAGATTGATGCGACACAGCTGGCCAGATTATATTTGGACAATATTTACAGACACCATGGTCTCAGCAGATGTATCATCTCTGACAGAGATCCCAGGTTCACTTCAGTGTTCTGGAAATCATTGTTTACAGCTCTGCAAACTAAGCTAAATATTTCCAGCGCTTATCACCCGCAAACTGACGGTCAAACTGAACGCACCCACAGAACTATTGAGCAAATATTACGTGCGTTTGTTCACAAAGCAACATGACTCTTGGTAAGTCATTTGGCTCTTGCTGAATTTTCTTACAACAATTCAGTCCATTCAGCAACACATTATGCCCCTTTTGAGGCAATTTATGCATGATGCCACTGACACCACACTGATCTGATGCTACTGCCAACCAAGATGCACGCAACACAGTTGCAAATATTCAAGATATTCACACGTTGATTACTGAAGCAACTGAAGCTTCTGAATGAATTATCAAAAGGTCTATGCCGACCGCAAAACCAGCCCTGTTGAGTTCGCAGAAGGAGACAAAGTCTGGCTCTCAACGGAGCACTTGCTCATACGCAACCAGCCGGCGCGCAAGTTCCGACAGCGCTACATCGGCCCCTACCCCGTCCACAGCCAAGATATCCAGCCAGGCGTATCGTCTGCGCCTGCCACCAACGTTCGACTGCCACAATGTGTTTCACATCAGTCGACTGCGCCAGTGCGTCAACCCAGATGCACAGCCCGATACAATACCGTCCAGTGTGGAGCCCCCTGTCGACGAGTTCGTCGTTGAACGCGTGCTCGATTTCTCTATCGAGCGCCGCGAGGATCTGTACAAGCGAGGACTCTGCCTCGTCTTTCTTTTTTTGGTGCGTTGGCTGAACACGACTCA